>VYYJ01000114.1:0-105366 GCA_021029165.1 Cyphoderus albinus | reverse complement strand
AAAACGACTCCACATAAAAAATTAGTAGGGAGAGAATGTGAATATTTTTTACTATTCCAGCTTTTTCAGTATGCAAAACAAAAGAACTTTCTGAAACAGTAGGAGAGAAATATTTTTTATTACTGTTATGTAATAGCTAAGTGTCCTGTCCATATGGACTAGATACTATGCACCTACTATTAAATACGTCAAAATATATTATGTATGTAACGTAACGTGAGACTTTTCATAGTTTTTTTCTCTAAGCCTCCGCAGTGGTTCTGGCGTAAAGGCTTTGTTTCTCCTGGACGCTGTTTATCAGACGCATGAAATGCAGGTTGTTAGAATTCGGAACAGAAATATCGGTTTTCGTGCGTGCTTCCTATTATACAAATGTGACTCTAGAAAAATATTTACATGAACACTGAGCACCCAAACATTTCCGTCTGTTACCTCATTAAAATTCGCCGTGTTGTGTAATGTAACCTAAATACATACGGAAGTAACTGGGTTTATTTTTACAGGTCACACAGAGGCACAAGAATGGAAGGGACAACCTGAGATTTGCACAGTTGAAATAGAGGAAGGCCGATTAATCAGAAAGGAAAAGAAAAAGGCTTTTCCTTGTTTACCATTTTTCTACTTCTATTTTTCGAAAGCGAAAATATGTATGTAATGATGACCTAAAAAAATAGACCGGAGAGCTGTGTCACAGAAATGGTAGTATTTAAAAAAAAAGTGAATGCATGTTCCACAGAGACTCTGTTTTCCCATTTCGTTTCGTTTAAAGGAGAGAATGAAAGAGGTCGACACAAGATTACTAGAGTGAAAACAAAGTGATGAAGAAAATGTTCTGCTCTTTAAGTCTGAATCACTAATTTTCCCCTCTTTTTACTTCTGTCGTCGTCAGTCACAATCAAAAAGCACTGCCGTTAGCCTTGTCACGTACATCCATAGTAGAAAATGTAATGTGTAGAAAATAGGTTATCCACGTTAACATGACATTTTTCCTTTCAAACAAAAAGAAACGTTTTTTTTTCTTCTAGAAATTGAGGATTGTATGTAAGCTAGGTTAAGATCACAGAGACTTGACTTTTCTACCCTCTGTGCCTTACACGAAGGATGAGCGATTCTCCAGAGCACAGAAGTCACGTAAAAGCTTTTTCTGTCTCTTTTTAGATGAAATTGAAAAAACTCGTTTTTATAGTTTTACTGCGTTAATAGTCCACCTGTACATAACTACAGATTGCCGCGGTAAAAATCTTGAACCTTTTATAGTTTATAGCAGCAAACAATTTAATATTTGCATGTGGAGAATCTGAAATTGTTCACCTCTGAGACTATAAAGAAAAATGTGTGCGTAGTGCGTGTCCACAGACAGACGCATGTTATGTACTTTAATATTTATTTTTCAATTGTGTCCTTTTTACTTTTTACTTTGTTCTCCTTTCCGTTATCCAATATGCGAAGCAAGCGTGAACTCAGTTTCCAAAATATATTTTCCCCAATATTGAACTTATAAAGTGTCTGGCCACAATATTTTTTGGGGGATGGTTAATATTTCTACAGCTGTTCACACAGGTTTTTCTTTTTAAACTTTAAGCAACCGTGAAAGTACGGCAGATGCGTGTGTTGGATGGACATATGTAGAAAGAGAAAATGAAACTTTTTTAGAAGGTTTGTAGAAAATACGTTGCTTTGTTGCGATTGCCATCAATGGCCACATCTGCGTGCCCTAATTGTAATTTGTAATTGTGATTCTGTATTTGGTAAAATTGTGATTAGATTTTTCCTATTCAATTTCTGAGTGGATGATTGTTTCGAGAAGGAGAGGTGGGCAAGGTCACCATTTTTTATCGCTCTTGACCAAATGCTAAATGAACGTTTTTTTTGTGTCTGGTTGACTGTAATGGATATTTTCGATTTGTTTCAAACGAAATCAATTAGAGGCAGTAAAATCTATCTTTACATTTTCCATGATACGAAGAATGTGAGTGATTTGAATGAATTGGTTTTCTCTTCAAAGATTTTTTCGAGCCTTGTTAATAATTATGTGTCAAAAGGAGAGAAAATTTTCATGGAGGTAATAATTTTCTGATTTTCAATTTAAGAAAAAACTTGACGCTCTTTTGGTCAAATGTTTATTATCGTGCTTTAGTTAATTGGCTTTTGATTGTTTTTTCTTCTAGTAAAATATTAATTTATTCTGGTCATTTCACCGTCCACATGCTGAACAGCTTCAAAATCTTGAATATTGAATATTAAAATAGACAAGAAAAATTAATTTGTAAACATTTTGTGTAATCAAAATGGGCAGCGTAATTATATCGCAGCAAGTTTGAGTAAAAACTTCAACGCAATGTGAACTGTGCTTTGCCCCCGGCTTCTAAATACTTACGTTTCTCAACTTTTCTAATAAATTGAATGAATTGGTAAATGCCAATGTAAACAAAAATCGTGCTCATTTAGAGTAGACTTGCCTAAACCGAGTTTGAAAAATAGAAATAAAACTCTGTGTTGGAACTGAATCCTGTTAAAAATTATGATTGGTCTGGTTTGGGACGTGTTCAATAAAATGATTCCAATTTATCTCATCTTCCCACATTCTGTAATGTGCGTGGAAATCTGTGTTAAGAAAACGTTTTATTTGCATTCAGGGAGTTCAGCTTGAGACTGGGGATGCTTTGCTGGCACATGATTTAAAGTGTTCAGTTCGATGATACGAAGCGATGCCAGGCGGCTAAATGAGACGGGCGGACGCGGATGAAATCTCCTACTCCGGTCAATCAGCTCGAGCTCGAGTATTAACGAGACGAGAGTGGATCAAGTGAAATTCAGAAATGAATGGTGTGATCGTTGCGATGACACGAAAATGTCTCAGTCTCAAGTGATTATTAATATCATCATGAGTGGTAAATTGTCTGAATGGCTTTATCAATTCTATAAAATATAACGATGACATTTTTCAAATGAAGACATGACAAAAAAAACTTCAATTTTCAAAGACGGAAGCAGGAACAGGAGCATCGCGCTTGATGCAGCAGGCAGAATTCTTTTTCATCATGTCAACTTCAATTTCACTTCTCATCTCGTCTCCTACTGCTGCTGCTGTCACAAAAAAACACTGGATTGCTGAATGAGGGATTCTCTATAGTTTTTTGCCAATTAAAAGCTTATATTTGAAAGCAGTCTGATATGATGACGATCGCATCAAGAAAGACGTTTTTATGCCAGCTCCTAGACTCGACTTGTTTCAAACCGTTTTAGCAGACATTTACCATTTTGAAGCATGACTCTAATAATGATGTACATAGCTAAATACATAAATTAATAAGTGTGAGGAAGTATAGAAAAAAGAACTTACATCCAGTTGGCATGGACGATGGTGAATGATGACATAAGAAGAACATATAAAATGGAAATCGTAAGTTTCGTCGCTCGCATCAACTCCGTCGGCATTATTTTACTCATTTACTGTGCACAACAATGCATTCCCACAGAAAATAGATAATGGAATTTTTTACGTACTGAGATAATTTTTACAACTCTTTTACAAACTACTCGCTGTCGACTCTCATCAACTTTTTTATGCCTTTTGTTTCCCTTCCTTCAGATTCTTCTTCTCTCCGAGACCCTAGTTAACAACATTTATTTTACAATTTGCGTAAACAAAAAAATTGCATTTTCCCCTTACAACAAACATTCTTGCGTAGAAAGGTTTTCGTTTCTGTGTTTTCGTTTCGTTTGGTTGGTGGGGCGGCCAAAGAATTTCTCGCGAAATGAGTGAAAAAGGAGAAATACTTGAAATGTTTAGTTTTCACACAAATCTTCTCTCTACCGTTTCCTTGTTTTTTCTCTCTGCCACTACTTTGACAAACAAAGTTTGATGCAGTTTTTTACAACTCTTCCGATACTCTCATTATCTCTTCTTTTACACACTTTTAGTTTTTTCCTCGAAAAAAAAGCCCACAAGCCACACCGCTGTCTCTCCAAGTAATACGTTTCTCCGTTGATGTTTGCCTCATAAAAGTTCCGTAAAGTTGGAAAAGTTGAACAGGCATTTAAGAAGGCAAAGGAAGCCGCACATCCCCCTTCTGCTTAAATGATGAACCCAAAAACAAGTTCTAATTTCAGTGTAGAGACGATCGCAAAATTCAGTGTGAAAAACAATGCAATTGTCAAGACTTTAAATTTCATACAGCAGGTTACTGTCGTTTACTTTTTAATAGTTTTTTTTTCTACCGAGAGTTTACCTGTCGCAACTTTGTTTTTTCTGCAACATTTTCTCTTATCGCATAGTTTCACGCGAAAAAAATCGTATTTATTTTCCAACAGTTTTTTGATTCATGCGTTTGTGAGTAGGGAGAGAGACTGTTTCTTGTTTTCATGTCTTCCTCCCACTTCCATGCTTTGATCCAAAGAGGCACCAGGAACGAGTTTCTTTCAGGGAAGTGACAACTCGTCCTAAGCTTGCATTAAGATTTAGTCCTCGTTCTTCTAGCAGCTTTCTTCACTTTTTTCTTTAAGAAAGTTAACTTTTTTCTCTTCTTTTGTTTAACAAAGGAAGAAGGAAGTGAAGGGAAAGGCGGACATTAGATTACATTTACATGCTACAAGATTCACTCACAACACTTTTTACACCGGGAAAAAAGTCGGATGTTTTTTAAACAGTTTCAGTTTTAAACTTGTCTCAGGGTTCAGCCAGAACATAAAACAAGGAGTGATCTTGTTTTGCTCTGTGTTTTTTAAATTTAAAGCTGATGGCAAAGGGTGGTGGATGATCTTGAAGAAATGAGAAGTTGCATTTAAATACGACTGTTTCTCTGTTTCTGTCTCTTCTGGGAATCTCTTGAGTTAAGCGTGTGCCTTCTCTGAGAATTTCCAGTTTTTTTCCAGTTGACTTAGCACTGCTGCATGCCAACACAATTTCTCCTCTATGACATACTCTACTCACTCACTCACTTCTGTTTCTCTCCCATTTGAGCCTTCTTTGACTCCAGAGGCTCAAGTTGTGCTGCTGCTAAAAAGTCGGAGAATTTCTGAGATAAATGGGTGGATGTGAGAAAGGAGGTTTTTACACGAGCATTTAGTGTTGTTAGTTAGTTTGTAGTGCTAATAAAGAAGAGGAAGAAGAGACGTGGTGGTGCTCCATCCTGACATGACATATAGACGACGACGCTGTTGAGTTATATTCATGGAGAGAGCGACAGCCGGAATGAATGGATGAGCTAAACTAGCACTTGAGAAAGGAAAAATGTGACGCTTATGTATTTAATAAATGTCATCCCAAAGATTCAAACAAGTGCAGCTCTACTTTTCTTCAATAAATAAACCTTTACACAGATCAAGTTGACGGGTGAAGAGCCAGGCAAAAAGTCCCGTACTATTTTTATTCTTCTCTCAGAGTAGCTACACTTTCCCACTAACTCATGATCGCGATGCTCCCACGTCGCCCATGCATGGAACAGTTGACTTGGAAAAAGATGAGCTTAAGTTTGAGCATGACACTCTTCTCAGTGTTTTTTGTCCCTTGGATTGTAATTGTACAGGGAAAATTGGAGTTTGCAAATGAGATTAGAGAAAATAGTAGAAAACTTCACTTTCCAACTTGTTTTTAGTTCGATTTTCAGAAACAATCTGTTGAGTACTTTTTAATGTTTGCAGTCAAATTGTGTAATTCAACTGACCTGACGACTCTCGTCTCACTCACACACTCGCACTTTTAGTCAGTCAACCTAGGATTATGTTTCATCCTACCCTGCCGTTTCTCTACTGAAACTCGAGACAACTGTGTGCGTCCGTATGTACCTTGGGTAGAAACTGAGCAGGGATTTTTTTGTCTCTTGATAATGTTTGTTGATTGTTGATTTTTTCGTGTTTTCAAATTTGCTCAGCGGATTTTATTTATTTCATGTGATTCCTTTTGTTAATGGGCAGAGTGAAGTGGGTTTTTTGTTTAGCTTTTTATTCTTAATAGGACGTGGTCATAATTAAAATACATTGTCAGAATACAAAAAGAAGGGGAAAATTTTCATCGATTTTACGACTCGATTTTTATTGTTCTTGTAACGAAATATTTATCGAGGAAATTTGAGTTAATTTTCAAGTCCATTAAAGCTAGACGATCTCTGTATTTTTTCACTTATCTTACCAAACACGTTATCTACTCTTTTAGCCAGAACCTTGCTCAGTTTCTCAGCATTGGCCGCAAAATTTTTACCTAGTGACGATGAGTGAGGAGAAAAATGTTCTGACTCTATCTGAAACCACTTTATTTAGCAACACCACACTCGGCAATTGTGTTTCTATCAAAGGTCCACTCTGAATTCCTCCGTGCAACTTGACTAAAAGCAAGAACGCGTGAACAATGCTCGAAGAAAAATGTTCTTTATCAAAAACTTCTCGAGTTCAGCACTGGCATTTAGCCTGTGTCAAATCATTTGTCATTCTCGAAAAAATGAGATTATGAGAATAATGTGGCGAATGGTATAAAAGGCCCGTGATTCAATGCGGCAAAGTAGAAACGAAAGCAAAGGGATCTTTGATTTTTATTCTATTCCCCCTCAGCTTCTTCTTCTACATCTCATTACTGTCATTCAGAGTCACTAAACACGAAGAAGCCAAAGTCATCGCTGTTATTGCTGCAAGAGTTTTCTTTTGCTTGTTGAGATGGCTGCGGATTGAAAAGAAGAAAAACGTCCATTCTTCTTCTCGTCCTTTCCAGTTAAAAGACCGACTGAACTCACTGATCGTCTTTTGTAGTCGCTCCGCTCCTCTCTCAACACTCCAAGTCTCAGTTTAGAGTTCTTTTTCTTCAACAAAAGGCGACTGTGTTTGAGAGTACTCTCGAAATAGTACAACCGCCTGCGAAAAGCCGGACGGATTCTCTTTTATTATTTACACGCACACGACAATTCAACTGTTAAAAAATGTGAAAAGTAGCATTGATTCAGAGACTCATGCAAGATAGATGTTGACACGACCGCTGCTCGTAACCGACTGATGGATAACTGCAAGAGAGTTGCGAGTGTCTAAGAGAAAAGAGGCGAGAGTCGAGATGAAATAAATGGCTGGAGTAAAAGGAGACGATGATGAAGAACACGAAGAACTGAGGAGAAAAAGAGTTTCATTTTTTCTTTCGCTGTATGTATACAATGTCGGTGGCTCTTTGACAGCCTAATAATGCACTTCTTTACACACGGCCCTCCTCTAAAATAGCGATGCACGCTTGTTTGTTGCGATGCGAGCCGATGTAACGGAGGTACAGTACAAAAGCATTTTATTAGAGACGAAGGTCCGTTTAAAAATGAAATCCATGATTTCATGCATGCACCAAACTAAAGAAATGATCAGAACTCGATATCCCTGCAATCACTTTGTTAAAAAACGTATACATACGTTGGTAAAGTAAGTGGCTACAAAATAAAGTATCTTGGGAGCTTATCGATAAACATCAAAAACAAAGTAGAAACCTACCCTTTGCATGTTAAGCACTTTTGCTGTCTTTGCTTTGTCTATGCGATTGGATCTTCTGATGTTTCTCGCTCTTCCTCTGATGCAGTTTTGCCATAATCATTCGAAAAGAGAACGAACCCAAAATTTTCCTTTTACAACATTGTTTATCAAAAATTTACACAATTGACTTTCCGTGAGCATTCACAACATTTAAAACTTTGTTTTGCTAGGAGGGGACCATACCATTTCATCTATTGTGGAAGTGACGTTTGCTCTGCTCATCTGTCCTGGAGATAATGATTCGATTGATAAGCAATTCGAAAAGGCACCGAGATTTTTGACGTACTTCCCTGTTTGGGTGGTGATCATCCTCTCGTGACAGTTTTAAAATTAGACATGCATATGCTTCATATTACACAGATAATGAATAAATAAATAAGAAAGTGTGCGACGGACGAGATATGGTTGCATTGCATTTCTCTGTCGGTAAGTCGAGTGGACCGCTTGCTTCAGCCAGGTTTTGTGTGTGCCACCAGAAGATAGAAATCTGGAAAGCACACAAAAAGGAAAGCAACATTACAGGCAGAGGGAAATGGGAACGGTGTAAATTGTAGAGAATGGCCTCCATTTCATTTCCAGCTACTTTCCCAAACACTCAACTGTAATATGAATGAATGGGCGATGGAAAATAATATCTTTTGTGCAACCATTTATTTAATCAATTCAGAGCTTTGATTAGTGCCTACTCGGGCAAAAAATGTGCACAGGGGATTTTCATATTTTAACGTGTCTCTTCAGCTCGTATTTAAAAAGCCAGACAGGATTCATGTTACAGAGTGGAGCCCCACTCATAATTACAAATTTCACTGGGAAATTGGAGATTGATATCGCACTAGTTATTGAATCTGATAAATGTGGGCATTTGGGCCAATTTGAGACCGTTGCGACTTCGAATAGAGTCACAAGAATTATTCCCCAAGTCCCATTCTTCCTTTCCGTGTATTATTTATTTTGCACACGCCTCCAGCCTTTGCGTTCTAGTAAGTGGGTAATTTTCAAATTTGTAATGTGATCAAACTGGAAGTGCTGTCTACTGCAACAATTTTGTCTTTCCGCTAATATTATATAATTACATAGTCTAGCTCAACACTAATTTCTGGAAAATTGATGACTTCGCAAAAAATAGCAAAAAAGTAGAAAATTTCATGCTAACACGAACATATTTTGTTAAAAAGTGATGTACAGCTTTTTCTGCTTTGCTTGAATCCATATCACAAATCTACTTAAAAATTGACGACATATTTGCCTATAGCACTGAGGATTTTGTTTGGTTTTTTTATCTCACGATCTCATTCCGTTTCAACGACATTTTTATTGATACAACTCAAAGCATTAAAGTCTTGCAAATTCAAATCATCATTCGTCATTCCACCAGCACCACAAATGCATAAGTTGCTGCTTCTGTGTTTTTTTTTGCTAGTGAGGGAAACATTCCAAGAATTTTTTTATCGTGTTGAGAAATATTTGAAATAAAATTTATTGCAATGCAAATGGGCCTCACTCAACGTCTTCCATTTTTCTCTTTTTCCTCACACACTCATAAAAATCCAGGGTTTGAGAAGTGCAAGTATATAAATATTTTTGAAGGAATAAAAGTTTCATATTTTTCGTGTTCGTTTGCCCCTCTCTGTCTCTAATTGGCACACTTCTTCACAGTTTTTTCTTTTCCAAATATTAAACACGTTGATTTTCTTTTTCCAGAGTTTTTAGCACTCTTCTTGTTTGCATGCGAAAGGAAAAGATTTGTGTGGGAGAGGAGTGACTGTGAGTAGCGGCGCGGACGGGGAAAAGGAACATTTTCACAATCAACTTAGGCAAACAAACAAACAAACATTATCAGGGCAAACTGTATGATTTATTTGATGACGAATCCTGCCATTTTTCATTTCCTCAAAGAGATAGCAACTTTTTCGTACTCACAAATTTCATAGATTATATTGGTAGTAAAATGGCTCACTACAAAAAATATATATTGTATAAGTAGAGAAAAGTGAAGTCTGGAAGGAAGAAAAAATATTTTATTTGATGTGGAGAAGAAAAGACTTGATTTTTAAGAAAGTGGCTGCTACACGACTGCGTGCTTTTTATTTGCGTGAATAGTGTGTGGCTGCTTATCTTGATGAGGAGCCGCGTTTCTTCCTTGGTAGATTCCTTTTACCAGTGGTAGTGGTGACTGTTTTTTTCTTGCAAGGAATAGTACCCAACTAAGGCTACTTTACTCACTCACTTACTTCACTTTTTTAACTTGTGACGAGACGACGGAGGCAATAGCAGAGTAAAGGAAAAGGTAAGTCGGAAAGTTCTCCTAATGATAAACTACCGCAGAGGGAGCAGAAGTGAAGCAGGAAAAGTTCATTGATAACGCCATTGATTATTTTCTACTTGTATTTTACTCTGTTGATTGTGTATTTGGGAAATTGGGAGCGTCGATCTTGTCTAGTCTTTGGAGAGATGAGATATGAACATTCTAAGGGCTCGTCCTGGATCTTTCATTTCCATTCCAGTCATTTTTATAGCCTGCCGTCACGGTAGTTCTTTCCTCGTCATAAATGTAATATGGCGTTGTCTCTCCTATTTTCGTGAGCAACAAACAAAGAAATAAATTGGAATGGGAAAAAATACTTTTCAGCCCCGGGCACACTCGGCTCGATTAATAAGAACGTTGATATTGATACTGATAAAAGTGCACAACAAGAGAAAAAGTCAATGATCTGCTCGCTTCACTTCACTTCACTATTGCTAAGTTCCACCAAACCCCATTAATGTAGACTTATGTGGTCCACATGGAATTTCTGGGAATGAAACGGCGTACTGGAGCAAACAAAGAATTCTGGTGTAGGTTCATACAACGACTTGAAGTGGAAAGTTTCTTTGTGTCAATACAATGAACATGTGGGAGAATGTGAAATGAGAATGAAGTAAAATACAAACTTACAATGATGTGTGGAAATGGTGAGCAATGACTTTCACGTATTTAAATTTTTCGGAGCATTTAGAAGCATTCCCAGAATCAAAGTGCATTTTTCCGGAACAATCCTCGCATATGACAAGTACAAGACAGCTAACCAGGAAGGAAGAGTTTGTTTTTAAATCCCTCTGAAGAAAGTAGAATTTCATGTTTAGCTCTGGGTCTTTACTTTTTCCAGCCCATTCATAATACTCATAGAGAGAGAGAATTTTTCTTTCAGAAATAGAGGAAGCAAAATAAAGGAAGCATTTTGGCGGAAGGAAGAGTTTGCTCAGTGATACAGAGATAATGGCAATTTTTCCTCCGCTTTTCCCTTCAATTCTGTTTAGTATTCCTTTGTTTATCTCTCAAGAAAAGGGCCTTTCAGTACACAATATCAGACAACGACTGAATTCAGCCTGGCTGGGGAAAGTTTTCACTTAATTTTCCCCGCTACTTTACTTACTGCCTGCACTCTTTGCGATTTGAGAAGGGACCAGCAGCAGCAGCGTTCCAGGCTCAGAGAACGAGCGTCGTCATCATCGATGTAAAAATAGGGAAACATTTCAGTGGGAATGGAGCAATGAGAATGAAATGTAGATGATAAGTAAGTTCCTCTCTGTCTCCTTATGACTGAATGAGTGGAAGAGTGAGTGAATGAATGCAGGAAGAAAAAGCCTAATCCGAACTTGGCTCAAGTTAGGAGTTCCACATGTGGCTGAATTTACCAGGGGAAAAGTGGTCACAACTGGTACAACAGAATAGTAATCAGCTCCAGTTTTCATGTTGACGATGATGAGGATGATAAAGCTACTTGCTTCAGTGTTTCCTAGACAGTCGGAGAAGAGAAAAGAGCCAGCAGAATTTTGGAATCGCACATCTAAATACGCACACAGACGCCCACATAGTCATACTTGTGAAGTTGTGTTGTACGTAGCGGAGTCAGAGAAAGACAAGAGGGCATTTTTAGTTCACTTGATCGTCCTACCACTCCCAACGAACCAACTTACATTCAACTCATTATTAGAAGAAAGGAAAAGTTTTCACTCTTCTCCTAAAGGGACGTGCCATGTGCCTCAGGAAGCAGTTTACAATGCTCATCTCACTTCACTTCTTCTCTAGCTAACAAACAATTGAAAAAACGAGAAACAGCTAAAGACAAGGATGTTAGTTAGTTGTAATAACAAAAATACTTTCAGTGTGGTTAGTAAAAGAGGAAAAAATCAAAACTGGTCGAAACTGGAGGAAGTGGATAAACTCGCTTCAGGGAAAATGAATGCAAGATGGAAGTTTGGGAGAGAAAACATTGTTCCCTGTTTCTTTGCTAAGGTAAAGAAGAAACTAAAGTAAAAAAGGGCTCCGAAAAATGATGGATGTTCTAGATTGTTATTAGATGCCATTCAATTCTTGTATTCACGAAGCAAGCTGAACATAGAATGTCTCGAATGTTTCTAGGTTAAAATCACTGAAGAAAGGAAAACGCGAATGACTGTTGTGACTGAGCTAAAGACGACATCCCTGCTTTATAGAGTCCAGCAATTCAAAAGCGTGACATAAAATAATGAATCATTATTACAAATTGTGTGATTCCAGAAGATTGATATTTGCCTACGCTGCGGTGAGCAGTGAGAATATAAAAAACAATGCAACCTGGCTGCGGGTGAAATCAACCCAGGCAGACATGTCGAAAATAAAAATTGTGGAATACGTATATGTAGAGTATAATACTGCACTTATTGTTTTTGATGCTCATGGAATACATCGCAAGCTTTTCTTTTAGCTAGTCGCTATCCCTAAGAAAGCGTTTGTTTCCCTTTTTAAGAGATTCTTCTTTTCAAGAGTACATTTGCTTTACTCTTTTGACAAAGTCAAGAAAGCTATTGTTGTAAGAATGCTTCATCTAAACGTAAGATGACTTTGTTCGCAAAAAATTATGGCATTTTCACCACTCGTGATGAGATGATGCCAATATTCTATGGTTTATTATGTGCTGCGCGCTTTAAGATTTATTTGTTAGGCTTTAGATTCGTCCCTCCGTTTTTGTATTTGATACCAAATCCTTCAAAGCATGTTTATTTTAAAGCTAGCTTTGATTTTCTAATGTGACATAAAATTGGCTTTTGTGTCTGAGAAATTTCAAATTGTAATAAGCAATTACGTGCAAAATTCGAATCATTATACTCTTACTCTAATGCTTATTGAGGTTGTTCAAACAGTATGACAAAGCTATTCAGCACATCTTTAAACCTTTCGAAGATTTATTCGTTTGTTCGGTGCATCCATCGTGTGTGCATTCTAGTAAATTCTGTTGTGAGGGTAACTTTGTTTCCTTTCATTCTCTCCTTCTTACCGACATGCACAAATGTCATCCTCGAAGGTGGATGTGGCGATTGGTGTGACACTAATGTACTTTTTAAGACGTTCCTAACAGCGTTTTCTTCTGCAAAGAATATTTTCCACATGCAGAAAGTCTTTGTGATGGCCCTGCTTGAGAAGAAGAAAGGGAAGAGGAAATCAGAAGAAAATACGAAGTGAGGCAAAGCAGAGGCAAAGAGCGGAGTGAAAAATGTGAGAAGGGGATGGCCTTTCCACTTGATACCCTCTTTCATTTCCTTCTTGTTGTGTGGCTGTTGTGATTGTGTGGTGATGCAATGTAGCGGAACACGAAGCGAATTATTAGATGCTTATGAGATCGAAGAGTATCATTCATCATGATGACGATGTTCTCCTTGCTTTCGCTTTGTTCGCAGCACTGCCTTGGTGCAGCAGGAGAAAAGATGTTGAATGGAAGAGAGTGCACGGAGTGCACTGCAGCAGTGAGCCACCGAGCCACGAAAAAACATAACAATCTACTTATTTCTCTTCTTCCGCTCAGAAAAATGGGTAAATCGCATAAGAAACACTATTCATCGTCTTCAACCATCCAACCGCCACAAGTTCGAAACCTCTGAGAGAAAAGAAGAAAAATTGTGAAACGTCTTTCTCACCATCGCTCGCTACCAAAAACTGCAACACAATTTGCTATTGATACGCTTCTCTTATAATGTGTTATTATTACGTTATTATAGCAGATGTGACGCACCGCACGCATTTTTTCATGCTACATATTCTTCCTGACAATGATGGTAATATAGTATTTAAGTCTACAATCTAATATATTGGTCTAACGCTTTTAATATGTTGCTTGCTTACAGTAGGAAGCCAAGACGCACCATTATTGTGACCATTATTTTCAAAAGAGAAACGCAAAGAAGAGACAAAAGTGACTTTGTAAAAATGGCTTTATTCGTCCATAGGCTGAAAACAAGGTTTTATCAGCAAAGAGAAAAAAAGAACAAGGGACAAATTTAGAAGAGCGAACCGACTTTTTGAATGCAGCTGCTGGCACTATTTTAGCCTTAGCCTCCTCATCTTTAGAGAGAAAGGAGAGTGGCGAACTGACTCGCTTAGCTTTTCCTTATTGAGAGTTTAAATACACAGTTTGTTTAGTTGCAGGAAAATAACAATTCCCGGATCGCATTATGAGAGAAATTGAACGATATCTATAAGTACATTATATACCCATATCATCAAACCAATGAAAATAATCCCGTGCACACACAGTGCACTGTCACGTTACAGATTGGGAATTTTGTCGAGAAAATAATGTACTTATTTTATTATCACTTTTTATAGAGAAAAGCGGAAAAATATTGTTCCTGTAGGAAGTGAGTGAGTAATTCCAAAATATGTTGCCGTCAGATCAACATATTTCCCATTGTGTCATTGCCTGGCCTCTTCTAAGCCTCTTTTCTTTCCACGTTTTGTAGTGAGTCTGAAATGCCTCAGCTCTTTTATTCTAGACTTTGTGGAAAAAGTTGACTTACCCAGTCAGTGCAACTCCTCATACACTTTCTGTATGTATTCCAAGCAAAGAAGTTTTATTTTTCGGTAGAATCACTTTTTCAGTGTGAAAGAAAAAATAAAGTTAGACTCTGACAACAAAATGAGACGCGAACTAATAATATTATAATTTATTTTTTTGATTACGTAAGTAGTGAAATGTAGTCAAGTCACTCTTTTTATCTGTGGAGTCTCACTCGTCTCAAACCTCGTGAAGTGTCACAAAACTAGAAAAATTTCAAACTGATTTGCAACGGACAATTTTAGTTTAAGTAAGTGAGGACATTACATGAAGTTGTTGGACGGCTCGTCTCGAAATCAACTTATTCTGAAGCTTTTTATAATAAAATGCTAATTTCTTGGTTCATCACAATGCATAATATGAGATTGAATTTGAAGTTGGTTTCCAAACTAATATGATAAAACAACACCAGAGTTGGAAAACTGCCAGTGCTCAAGTGCCAGCCGACCATTTTCTTTTTTTCCCACCATGTAAACTATTAGCTGAGAAGTTTCCCGACGACAAATCAAATTGTTGACGGTAAAAACTGTTAACTGCCACTAAAGTCACTGGAACCATTTAATCAGAAACCGTAGAAGAATTTTAAAACCAGATTTCAATATTACATCATAAAATAAAATTTTTATTGAAACAATTTTTATTGATATTATAATTAGACTATGTCTGGCAAAAGGTCCGTCGCCACTGTGCGCTGGCAGTTATCCGGTTTCCAAAACTGTGGAAATAGGAATGTTTCCATCAATCTGTCCAAACTTACATATAACGATTTTGTGGAGAAATGAATAAAGCTGTGGTAGTTGTTTGTGTCTACATTACAGCAAAGTCTACAAATTTTACTTTGTTCTTCCCCTGCAATATAAATAAGTAATTAGAAGCAATAACAACATTAAAGTGGTGTTTCAAAGAAAAAATATGAAAGCGGAACCGTCACAAACTAACTTTGCCAAGACTCTGTCATCTGAGGAGCGGAAAAAGTTTTCTTCTTCTCATGGGTGACATTCTTTTTCTCTGTTGAGCTGCTACCAAAATCCAATGAAAATCTCATATTTTTCCATCCACGTCATAATGTATATTTATTAAATTTAGCTGCTCACATTGTAATAATTTTATAACAAAGATAATAACGGGGTGGTCGCACTACAAGCAACCCAGCCACATGACATCAGAAATCAGTCGCTTTTTTTCTTTCCGAGAAGATCATGGAGATGGAGACAAGGCACACAAGGAAAAAAGTTTAACTAAAAATCTGCTCGTCGAATGATGTTCTTCCAAGAAAGAGACGATGGGAGATGGTAATGGCATGCATTTCATGATAATTTCCTTTGCATCCAGCGACAGCCGTCACAAAGAATTCTTTCCTATGCCCGGCCATCATATCCTACGTTATTATTATTAGACTTGTGCTCACAAAAGAAGGAAACAAGTTGACTGGAGAGTTTGTACAGCAGAAGGAAAGAGAAATGTGGATGGAGGGAAATCATCATATCGGAATGCCAAGAGTGGTCAAAAATGGTTATTACAATGAATGGAATGGAGCAGCAGTCCTCGTGGAGAAAAGGCTCAGCTTAAAACTAGTGTCTACAAGTCAAAGAGAAGAAGTTGCATCAGCGATGCTCAAAATGCGTCGAATTAAATGGCTTCGACTACTCAGAAACTCTGGCTGGCTCATTCATTCCTCCAAAACTATTCATCTCGTTTTTCTCTAAATATTTGATTGTGGAGCTAACGCAATGGTTCTTGGTGCTGAGAGAGAAAATGGAAATTTTACTTCATACTTATTTTATGATGTAATTTATGTTATTTATATTGAGAGCGTCGACTCGTGATGGAAATAATGCTTATTACGGGAGTACACACAGAAGAAAGGAGTGGAGGAGACGAGACCAGGGCTTTTGCCTCGCTTTCCAAGCTCCTGTACCTCGAAATGCGAATGGTGCGTATTATTGAGGAAGAGAGACCGCACCGCATGATGTGATTCCGTTAGAGTGCACCAGAGCAAAAAGAAAAGGATCAAGGAAAGACTGGCACAAAATGCAACATGCTTCTTCTTCGTCCACGTCCTTTTATTCCTCAGTCCCTCTCTTTTCACTATCTCCGTTTTTGCCTCCACAAACACGCAAAGTGAAACCAGAAAGCTCCGTAAAGCTGTTCCATGCTGCTGCTGTAGTTGTTCGAGCAAAAAGTGAATGAGAAAAAGAAGCTCAGTTCGCATTTCCTTGTCTCCACGACTGTTGGAAATGAAAAGAATGTAATACCTAGGAGAGAGAAAAAAGCTCAGGAGTCGCGTCGAGTGGAGCTGAGATTGTTTAAGCAATGTCAATGTGGAATGACACACAGATAGGCCCAATGTGGTAATAATTTAACTAAATATCATATAACAGTGAAAATAAAACAACAAAGTATGTAAAAGAGAAAAATCTCGTTCCGTTCATGAAGCAGGGGAAGCAGGGAAATTTTGTCGGTCTACGGAAAGAGTAAAGGGAAAAGGCGCTGTTGCTTTGCTCTGCTCTTGTGTTCGTTGGTGGCGGTGGTGGTGGCGATGATGACGATAATTGCGGTGGTCGGCGAGTTTCAAGAGGGACGCAGGAAAAATCCAGTCGCTCAGATCACTGAATGCCTGTGTAAGTAAATGGGAAGAAAAAACTGCATTTCTCTCTAGCGAGTTGAGCCATGTTGTTGGTAGGCATGCGATGAAGAAGGGAGGAAAAGACAAGAGGAACATTATCTGGGAAGAGAAACAAACGCGTGCTTCATCATCATCTCCGGTGAACTTTTCACGTTCCTCTGATTACATAACGCATTCTCATCATCGTGTTCATTTAATCCTCGTGACTGCGGTGGCACACGGATTTCAGGATCAACTGCTCTCATGTAGTAATAAGTGTGCACTTATTGTATTACTCCGACTTCTCTTTTCTCCGCACTCCACTCACTCACTCCAAAAGCTCGGGATGAGCAACGAGAGAGAAAGAGATTTGAGCGGTGTTCTATTTTATTCCATTTTCTATTATTTTATAAGATGAACCTTCCCAGCTCACTTTCCCTCACGCAACGCAGTGCAATGCAATGCAACACAACTTCCACCAGATGCTTCACTTTTCTAATTCTGTAGAGGAGAGCACGACAATAATAATATTAATACCGATCCTTCATTTTCTCTGTCATTTGATTCACTCACTTTTCCCACCGACCGAACAACAAACTACCTTAAACCTTTATTACCACCCTTCCACTTATTTCTTCCTTCGCAGTTTCTCCATCCACCGCCGAGATTTCGTTTCGGTCACTTCACTTTTACTTGACTCCCGTCTATCCACCGAGTGAGTGGGCAAATAAATGAGTCAGAGAAGTTTCTTTTCTAAATGTCTACTACCTCCAATGAACCATACATCATTTTCCATTTCATCCTGCCTCCTACTCTGCTTCTGGTTTCAAAGGGTGGCTGTAAACCTTACGTTACCTTCTTTTTTTAACATTACGTCAAGTAATATGGAGTCATTGCAGAGATTAAGGCCAGCAGCAGAACGCCTCGTATTTTCTCACATGCCACACATACCTAAAGGACAATGATGGAGTGTTCATTTATGGTGTACATACGTGTGTAAAGTTTAATCATCTCGTGTATTAAATTGTTCCCAGATAAAGATGAACTCAACTAACTTTAAGTATGGCTTGAGCTTTAACAATTTTCAGAAGAACGCCACTCAAAAAATGATCGAATTCTGCTATTCCTTTGGTCGATGTACTCCATTGAGACAAGCACAAGTGCAGCTTCTATAAAAGGAGGTGGAGGTACACAGTATTTATTATTGCTCTTTCTATTATTATTTTGAATCATATTACACATCCGGTGACGGTGGTGTCACATGATCTACGCAGATTCAGAGCTAACATTTTGGAATACCACACCACAACGCGAACAAAGGTTGAAGAGAAAATAAGTACAGGAAAAGAAAAACGTTGAAGGGGAAAGCAGAATACTAGGACCAGAGTGAGAGGAAAGAAAGCGTTTTGTTCTTTCTGCGTTGGAAATCTGATGTCCAATAAATTCCTCTTGATTTGACTCGCAAAACCGTGTTTCCCTTCATGCATATGTAAATGAGGGGGAAAGGAACGGTGATGGTGATTCTATTGCTATTTTCCCGTTGCTTCTCCTCCTCCTCTTCTTGTTTGTTGTTGACGTCGATGCTGCTGACATTGCACTGCGACTTTCTTCAACTTTTACTTACACACATTACATTACATTCTATAGACAAACTTTCCATTTTTTCATTGTTCCGCAAGCCATCAGTACCTCCCAACTATCACACACATCGCTCCTATCACTACCCCAACTTTCCAGTTGCTCAGTCTTTCAATGACATTTTGTGGTGGTAAAAGTGTCACATGCCGTGTATATACCAAAGCGCTGATTCATATTCACTCTCCCGTCATTGTCTTTTTGTTGCTGCTCATGTGGATGCTTTCAAGCTAAACTTTTCGATGTGATATCTTAGGATGAGTTTTTTTGAGGCGATGTCAATGCTCTGTATCTACAACATTCCTTGCTACTCTACAAGTTTAGCCATGTGAGGCCATACCATCATCGAAACCATCCTCCATCAAGACTTGCTCGCAGTCCCATTTGATCATAAAAGAATGGAAGAAAGCGAAAGCGTGGTCGAAACAAAGTCTTGGGGCAGCACTTGTTTCTTCGTGGCAGGCAGAGGAGTAAATCAGTGGAAGGATTGGAATCATAGTTTAAGTTTAGTTTAGTAACATTCTTACCTTTCGGTTTTATGCTCCATTTTTCCAGGAATGGTGATACTTAAAAAGTCTATTTATGTATTAAAGGCAAGGAAGGCGTACGAACGAAGATAAGCCCTGGTCGGCCAAGGGGAAACGCTGCACTTTTGACAAGTTCAGGAGTACTTAAGGCAGGGGTTTCACTTTTTATTACTTTCCCCCTGCTCAAGTGTGTTCACAGAGGATGCACTAAAATCCACTTTGGATTATATGGAGCAGACATGCAAGTTCGGTTTTGTAAAATGACACTTAAAGCCTGTCCCAAAAATATAGACTCACCCATTTTTTACAAATTTAAATTCCATATAACTTCCTTAATTTATATACTATTGACCCCATGTTAAACCTCCATTTAACGTAGTGACGAATCATTATAAAAATAGTTAAAATTAATTACAATAATCAAATAAAATTAAACCACTGTCAGCTTCAACTAACAGTTAAACTGTCAGTTGTCAGTCTCAGTCTGCGTCTGCTGATGAGCTGGAGACCTAGACATCAGGCAAGCAAATGAAAGGAAGTGAACACATGAGCGGGCGTCAACGCCGCAAAACTCTGGAAAAAGTAAAACAAATTAATGAACATGTAAGAAGACGCTTTCGTTTTGTTTGTCTCCTCCCGGTCTGTCTTTGTGTGAATTGTTTGTTTCAGCTGTTGTTTCTCTTATTGTTCATGTCGCGAATCTTCGTGAAATTCTTGAATTTCTGGGTTTGAGTTAAACTGGAATTGTTTTAAAATGTTATTCATAGTTTTACCAACCTTCCGCAGATTCTCAAAGAACAAAACAGAAGTCATCATCATCATCATCTTCACCCTCGTGAGTTGTGAGTCGTGATGTCTGTCTGCAAGAAGACAGATTTTTTTAATTCGATTTGTATTTTGGCATTGACATTGTACAAAAGTCAATGCATTTTAAATAGGATGATCAAAAACATTTAAAATAATTACTTTCGCGTTGTAATTAAAGGGTCATTTTTTAAAGTGTCAAGTTTGAGTTCCCTACGTTTGAACCATATCAATTAAATTTTTGTTTTAATTAATTTAAACCTTTAAAAAAATGTTGACGGCAACAGTCAATACGTATATGTATGTGTAATGTGTAATGTGTAATGAGGAAAAATCGTCTTTGTTGCTGATTTCAGCTTCATATACTAAAAGGGCGCGCAGTTCAAAAATTCCGTCTGGACCTTTTTGTATACAATAGCATTCTAGTCAGCTTGAGTTTTACGAATGCACTTTTGTTTTTGATTGAATGGAAATAGTGGAACTTAAAAGATTTTGTAATTAGAAATTCTGGAATTTTAACTGAGATTTCTAATCTTACGATTTCACGAAATGGCGGACGAGAAAATTTTCAACTCGCTCGAGTGGACGGATGAGGAAACCGGTGCGCTGCTCAAATCCATCACTACCGGAGGAGTTTTGGTGCCAGCTGGTAAGTCAAGGATTTGAGCTAATTAACCCAAGTATTAATCAGTAAACTAGTTTTAAAATAAAACATATGCAATGTGTTGATTAAATAGGCGTCAATAAGCATTTCCACATGATTGGAATACAAATGAAGTTTCGGGCTTTTACGAAGAAAAACGTTGATACAAAACTTCTGTGGGCGAAGTTAGGGACACTGTACGATCTCGAAAAAGTGGTAAAGTGTTTTAGTTCAATTGGTCACGTGTCACCTTTCTTTTTGCTGATTAATATATATTTACTAATATCACGAGAGTTTTACTTTTTCAATGTATGCATTAATTAGTATTAATTTAATACTCTACAGGATAAGTTGCATCAAACCTGCCCTTTTCCGTTGGAGCAGTCGGATTTCAGTCTGCCGGAGGGAGACTTCGGTCAATTAATCAGAGACCGAAAGCGAAAGGACAGGAAGTCTTCCAAGGACAAAATGATGGATGGTGAGTCTCGCGATTCCGGAACTGGAAAAGTTCTGTGGGCGAAATTAGGGACACCGTACGATCCCCCAGAAGCGGTAAAGTGTTTTAGTTCAATTGGTCACGTGTCACCTTTCTTTTTACTGATAAATATATATTTACTAATATCACGAGAGTTTTACTTTTTCAATGTATGCATTAATTAGTATTAATTTAATACTCTACAGGATACGTTGCGTCAAAACTGCCCTTTTCTGTTGGAGCAGTCGGACTTCAGTCTGCCGGAGGAAGACTTCGGTCAATTAATCAGAGACCGAAAGCGAAAGGACAGGAAGTCTTCCAAGGGCAAAATGATGGATGGTGAGTCTCGCGATTCCGGAAGTGGTCAGCAATTTGCATTATTATTTCTATTTTAATTCATTTTTTCACCTCAAAACTATTTCAGTGTAAGAGGTATGTAATCCTTGAAATACTTGTCCTTTCGTTTAGGTCGTGAGACTCAACCGCCGACCCTTCTTCGCAGAAGTCCGAGGATTGCTGCAATGCAATCTTCGTCAGCATCAAATCAACGAAAACATTCAACATCCTTTTCAGATACTGGGTCAGAAGGAGGAAGCAGTGCCCGTAAAGGAAGAAAATCTTCCAAAACACCAACTGGAAAAAACTGAAGCCGAATTTAGGTGGTGTTGGTTTTTCGCATTCTGATATCGTCTTTGTTGTCCTCATAATAAAATGATTTAAATTAAGAATATATATTTAGTAGAAGACAGAATGGATAAGCAACTTATACAAATAGTTAAATGAAATCTATTTCAATTAGAATATTAATATTAACCAATGTGAAGAGTTTTGCCTTTGTCAAACATAAATACTTATGCATGTATGCAATATTCATTATTATAACAATAAGATATTATGATCCTTTGTGAAACTGCCTCTTCGTACGAGTTTTTCTTTCATTTTATGATTTCTTTTTATGTCTAAGATAAATTTCTTCTGTCAGAAACATAAAGTCAAACCACAAATAAATGTATAACTAACTAATGTAGAAAATGATCCAGGTAATGATTGATGTAAGAGAGTTTCAATTTTATTCTAGTTTATACCGTCATTGTACTCAAGGCTTTCCAAAATTGTGGGTTATGTTATGTGGCATTTTTTTCAACAAAAAAATCGGCTGAGTCTATAATTTTGGGACAGGCTTTAGACAAAATAGGGGAAAATTCTTAACTTCAAGACACTCTTCTTGCCTGACTCTGACCGTTGCGGTCGTTAGCCGTAAAAAACAAGTAGGAAGTTTTGTGCCTTTTGTGTAATATCCCATCATCCGCAACTGAACTCGCGTGTGAGAAAGTGCACTGTCAAATGCCTCATATCGAGTGAATCTTTTCCGAGTCAGAGTTTACAACGCTTGCATTTTCTAATCTATATTAAATTATGGCTCATTCCTTGGAAAAGAATGTAAAATATAATATTATGTAGCCAGGTATGAATGTTGGTGTCAGTAAAATACTTTGAAATGGCTTCTTCGACATTTCCCATCACCATCATAAAAATGTCTCCTAGAAAAATTGGAGATTGAACGAATTCTTGCCTTTTGCTTTCTTTGTTGTTTTTGTTGTATTGTTACTGGAGTTCCATGCAAAATGTTTTCTTTTCTGCCACTTTGATTACGTCTCTCGTTGGTTGTTCACGGTGCTCTGTTTGAAGCTGCTACTTTACTTTCGCTACAAATGTATATTGCATGTTTTGAAATGTAATGCAATGTAAAGTGTAAAGAAATGCGTTTGTATTTGTTCTGGAGAAGAAATCAAGTGATGTGTGCGGCTTAAAGGACTTTAATGTGATTGAGATAAAGCACTTTGATAGATCCACATTTTCCTCCAAGTTTCGAGGAGGGAAGCGGAAGCAGAGCACAGGACGAGCATTTATGGACGCCTGAGCGGATCTCTTTCAAAATCAATGTGACACTTGGGCTCTTGTCTCCGATAAATATAAAAGAAAGAGGAGAAGCAGAAGGCAGAGGCACACTGCAGCCTCCTTCTTCACTTTCTGATATCGCGAGAAATTTTTTTGGGAGAAAATGTTGAAAAACGTTTACTTACACATTTTACATATTCGACTCGACGTGTTTTTGTTTGGTTGGCTTTCCTCTTCTGGAATTTAGATAGGAAATAACAATAAGAAAAGTGGAGATGGGACGAGGAGAATAAAATAAAATGATTGTTTGGGAAAGTGTAATAGTAATAAATGCACATGGAGAGTCTCTGTTATCTGCGTGTGCATGCAAGTTAGTAGAAGAGCAGAAACAGCAAGGCAAAAAGGAATAATGCATGTGTCTTGTATTTGGGTTCCAAATGTGAAATAAAAGATTCCTCTTTGATCACAGGAAGATGAACACCCCGTGCAATTTGGAATCATAAATATTGCTCCAGTTGACATAGAATTTCTCTCTGTTCTCCTTCCTCTGTGGACACTTGAAGCGTTCGTAATAACCAACTGTAAATCCTCATCTCCGTTGAGTGCCTCAGTTCAGACTCGCTCCACAAAAGTCACTTTCTTCTTTCCCATCTTGAAATTCCAATAAATGCATACAACAATGCGACTGTGTGCATCCACTCCACTGAAAGTGTCCACGTTATCGAGAAAAAAGCAAAACAGGCGCATCAGTACAATGCAATAAGTAGAAAGTGTTTATTGAAGAAACAAGACAGGAATGCAGGCGCTTCACAATGGAAATTGTCTATGTTGTGAGCAGAAGCAAAGTAAAGCAAGTATGAAAAATATGGGAAACCGTTCTCGTCCATAATTGAGGTTCTTGAGAAAATTGAACAATTTAAAAAATCATATCAGTCACTTTACCCCACAGTCAAAGTTAAAGGTTTTCCAAACCCCAAAAACACTTAAAAAGAAAATGTGAGCAGAGATGGGCTTGGGCTTGTGTAAATTATGTAGCCGTGCTGTTGGTGGTGCACACATGTTCATATTTCTACGTCTCCGTTAATGGAGTCACAATCTGTCACTTACACTTTTGCCAGCGTCTCGTGTCACCAGGAAAAAGTTTCTTCGCATAAAAGTGTGGAAAATGGGGAGGTCTCCGTCATGAACAAAAGTTGGGATAATAAATTCTCCGGGAAAGGGCAAGTAGTCAGTTCATTCAACGACTCTGTAGACTAGCCGAGTGTCCAAGACCAACCTGCATTTGACCACAATGTGCATAAATATTTTGTTCTTCTTAGTGAAAGCCTCACTCTTCTCTTTATCAAATTATTTTAACTGACTGGATGAAAATCTAATTTGTGAAGATAATGAATTGTATGTGGAAATAAATAAATGAGTGAATGAATGAATCAACTTTTTTTACCTTTACCCTTTTTAGGCAGCCACCATAAAAAAAGTTTTGTCTTTTTGTCCTGAGTTCATTTTTATCGCGCTACTTCATCTTCCAATAACTTTGTATGCACAAACAAGAGTAATAAAATACGCGGCGTCAGCAAACAAATTTTTCCGTTTCTTTGCCCACCCGCATAAAATGCGGAATCCTGCGGCTCAGTCAGATTCAATGGAATTATTAAAGCAGGGAGATAAATTATATTGAAGGTCGCTTTGTTTTACTTACGTTCCTTACTGATGTTCGTTTACCGCACTAAATGGCGATTTTCCGCGTCAGCGAAAATCCACCGGGAAGACACATTACCCAGTAGAAATTTTTGCCAAAGCCAGTTTATCATCGTGCGCTGTGGATATAAAACGACAGACTGACTGAAGCTTTCACATTTTTTTACTTGGTTTATCGAAAAAAGTTATTTCTCTTCGTCATCATGTATGTGTCGTAGAATTGGAATGAATTGCAGAGTCAAAGTGAAGCCTGCGTCATACCACACATTCCCATATATCACATGTTGATATCGTCTGCCTCGCCTGATTTCTTATGAGACAGGCTGACGCGTGTTTCACAAGGGGGATTTCAAACAGTATCGAATATCAAATTACGTAAACAATAGCGGGTGTAAATGGCTTTTAAAATATTTTTCAGATGTTTCTGTAAGTAAAACTTGTAAATGTTCTTTGTATTTTTTGCTCATTCGAAATTTTTTTTACAGGATTCTCCGAGTCAGCGGAATGAACTCATTCAGTGAGTTCGTTTTATACCGCATTGTCTCATATCTTATTTCATTGTTTGCAAATCATCTAGCACAGTAGCTGACCTGCCACGGTGGGTTTTTGAGTTAAGTAAACTAAAGATGAACGGCACGTTGAATTTGAGTAGCGCCATGTCATTGAAATGTTATAGTTGAACAATGACGAGTTAATTCAAAGGTAGCTGTGGTCCACTAATGAATATCATAATTATAATTTAGAGAGTTTAGAGGGAAGTAAAGTGAAAAGCAGTCGCCGACATCTAGATGGATCAAGTCGTTTTCTTTATTGCTGCGGTCAAATTTACATGAAAAGTCCTGCTCATGATGTAATGCCTGTTTTGCTGTGAGCTCATTATAATAATCAACATACCGCCGCCACCATCGCAGTCTTCGCCCTGCTTTTATAGATTAGGTCATGTAATTAACACAGTCGAAGGTTGCAAGAAGCTGAGATAACGAAATGAGTCTGAAACTTACCACATCAACAGGAAAAAACAAGGAGTTGCTTCATCTCTCTACTTAATAATATTTACGTTGGGGCTGGGGTCTTACAAGCAAAGAATATTATGATTACATAAATAAAATACTCATAATGAAGGAGTTTCTCGATTTTTATTCTTCTTCCTATACATTTTTTATGAGCTACTGCTTTATTACACGAGATTTTTCTTTCAACTCTCGAGCAGCTAATCGAATGTGAAGGAGACCTGTGCAGTGATACGAAGAAGACGACGTTGGTCATTAAATGCAGGATTACGTTTTTACAGTCATGTCGCCTTATAAGAAGGTAAAAAGTGTAAAAACATATTTCCAAGGTATGCTTCGTTTATGAAGAGAGTTGTGAAATAGAGATGAATAAGATAGGTGCCTGAAATGGAGATAAATTTTTTAAAGATGATTTTTTGTGGTTGGGTTGCTCAAACTTTTATACACACAACAGAACAGAGATGATTCTTATTTGAGCTTTTCTTGAAAAAAAAAATTGTAGTAAAGCAAAGAGCGAGTCACCCCGAGCCGAAGTACATAACATCCATCGAACACGGTTTTCAGACATGAGGACACAAGACAAAAAGTGTATTTATGTGTAATTTTATTATAAAAAGTTATTACACAGGTACGGGAGTAGCAGCACATTTTCAGAGTTGCATTGCACCGTAACCAACCGTAAGGATGGAATGGAGTAGCGGCGGTGCATAAGTATAACTTAAAAAGTTGAAATTTACTGGTGTCATCATCCTTTCGATTAAATTACGAACACATCCTCTGGGAACACTACTCCAAAAATCCAGCCAGTCAACCGCAAACTGAGACAAACAAAATAAATCCCAAGAAGACACAAAAACATTCTCACTCACAGTTTTATTTTACTATTTTCTTCTTTTTTACTAGACCTCATCTCGTATTCTTATGTATAAATTGAAGAAAAGAAGTTTCCATGTAAAAAGACAATGGCACACACTCAGAAAAATCTGTCTTTTTTATTTGTATATTTTCTTTTGTATCCACGTTCCTCAGCAGCGGTCCTGTCGCAGATGTATTACGCTGCTCACAGATGCACTTCAAACTTACCCACTAAATATTCGATTGGAACATGTGTGAATGTAAATGGGAATTTTTCACCCTTCGGGGTTCAAAAAATCCAGCGGACGCAACGTAACCAGTAGTAAAAATGCAGAGGCAAAAGAAGCATCTCTTGAAGGCTGTAATGCGTTTACAGCACTAATTCTTTCCTTGTAGAAAAGTCTCTTTGGTAAATCCTTGGATTGTGGAAAGTGTAAAACTTTGAGGAGAATTATCATCATCACCATCACATCATCATATCATCATCATGATTACATTACCATTTTTACCATGCTGGAGAAGTTCTCGGGAGAGAAAAAAACCTGTAAAAATGGGTGAATTCATTTGCCACAATCATAATAATAAATTAGGCATAATGTTTTATATACGCATGAAATAAGTTACGCTGATCCTCTCACCTTTGCACCTTATGCGTGTATCCATCTACATCCACCATATTTTCCCTTTTCCTAACCAAAACTACGAAAGTTAACTTTTAAAAAACACAAAGGACGGAGGCAAGTTTTTTTCTCTCTTTGCATCCTCCTAATTCCAGATTTTGTGGCTGCCTCACAAACTCATTGGCAGAGGCGGAGGCAGATATTCTCTGCAACCGTTAATATATGCTAACGTGCTTGTTCATATGGGTTTTTGGTGGTGTGAGTCCCTTTTCACCGAAAATGACAGTCTCCCTGGGTGGCCAACGATTAATGTTGTCTAACAAGCTTGAAGGAAGTACCCCTGTCTCACTTTTTCCTTTCTTCTTCTTTTTCCTCACTTGTGTGTGTATGGAACCCCTGGTCTTCTCGTTCTTGTAATACAAATGAGATTGAAACTCATTCCAATTTTTTTCCCCTCCTCGACTCAACCAACAACTCGATCCAAAAAAGCTCGCAATCAGTGTTTAGCTGCACCCTACACAATCTGGTTCAGTGAAAAAAACAGATTCATTCTTGTCTTCGTCGTTTGTGACTGAAACTGAAGCACAAAACGTACAATCTAAGATAAGGCTGATGATGCACTTGAAACAAAAAAATCACATTGCATTGTAATGCCCAGTGTGTTTGATCCAGAAGAAGAGGGGCATTCCAACTTCTAACTTCTAACCTGTCAATTGTTTCATGTTTCACAATTCTCTTACCACTTTTCTCCTTCCATTCGCTTGCTCAGGGGAGATCCGCACTGCCTTTTCAGTACAGTTTTGTTGATGCTAAGTAAGTACTATTGCTATTATTTAGATTGTCACACAGACCGCTTAAACATTCTACTCCATTGTCGGAGTCATTCATTAGTTTATGGCGTACGAGTTCTGGCTGCCAAACAGTTCATTTATTATTATCATCCTTTTGTAATAATAATAATTATTATTATTAGTGAACACTCCCCGCTTTTCAAAATGCTTCGTCTCCCTCATCCACTGTTTGTTTTTTACTGGTACCATCAAAATGGCTTGATTAGACAGTCTCGTTCATTCTTCTTCCAGTTCTTTTTTTTCACTCAAAGTGGGAAAGTTTGCAATTACATCGTATTTGGTGCATAAAAGGACGATTTGAGAAAATGGGAATGTTGAATGTGAAATGTGATGCATTACATGCATGAATGCAGGTTTTAAGTAAACAGGACGCGACGGCTTTTCTCATTTCATCTCTGTTTAATGAAAGCGATGCAATGGAATGGAGTGCTCGTTTTCATCAGTAAATAGCTAATTTAATTAACTGCGCTCTCCACCACTTGATAATGAATTCTCGAGGGAGTTGGAGAGAATAAAAGAGGACAGACAAATGAAAGGTAAACACCACAAGTACAAGCAAAATGCTTATTGCCAATCATGACAACATTAGCGCTGCGGGAAGTCGCCTCTTCTTCTTCTTCGGCTGGCTGGGCGACTTTTCATGCTTTTGGACAGGTAAAGTTGGAAAAAAATAAGGGGAAAAAAGATTCTTCGTCTTCATTACTTTTATACTACATATTAGTATTTAGTAGTATTATCATTATTAGACGATGGATTCATGTCACCGGTTTTTTATGATATTTTATCTCACTAAACTCAACATTAGCTACATACAAGACTGTTAGAGCGCAAATGGTCGGGGGAAAAATATTTTCATATGAGTCTAATTTTCCAAAGGATTGGGTACACTGGTGAGTGAGGGAATCTCTAGGAACATGAAATTAGACAGAGTTATGCAATAATGAGCCACACATTCCTCGAGTTTCAAGAATTTTTAGAAATCCCAGTTGTACCAACAAAATTCTATTTAAAATGCGACAAGTTTTCAAAGTATAAGCAGGAAGAAAAAAACGTCCATAGACAAAACCTTATTGGTTGATTGGACAAGTCAGTGGAGAAAAAAATCATTTATTTTTTGTTTTTTATATTTGCTTTCCATTTAGCTCCTTGAGAATGTCAAATGAAGGAATTGAAGAATATTAAGAAAATGAGGATTACTACATAACTGCAGCCGCAAAAAGTTTTGGTCATAAAAATAGGTTGGAAAAGATTCAAAAGATGTCTTTTACATGTTTATAGTGTGCTGTGGCTCCCAAACGCGATGGACCATCAGGGGGGACACAAATCCTAAACAAATGCTGCACGATGCGATGCCACTTCACTGGGTGCTGGTTATTATTACCCTCATGATGATCGAATAAACTCCGGGAGGTAAAGTGCAGACTAAAGTGTCCGGAATCCACTAAAGCACCCTTTTACTCCAACTTTTACGATGTAAATTGTTGAAAATGAGGAAAAGCAGCGCTACGGGGATACGCGCAGGTAGGCGAGTTTCGCATTTATGATGTGGTCCATGCATTGTCCATACATGACAGAGAGTAGGAAAGGTGTGCATCGTAAAATAAAATATGTCCTCAATCATGTGGCTAGCACAGTGTACAAAATCAGTAATTAGGAAACTCTCGCAGAGGTCAGGTCAATTCCTTTTTAGATAAAATTATTTATTGAGATGCATGTCGTACGCTGTGTGTAAAAAAGGGAAACATTTTTGTAGGTAGGTTTTTGTCTTCGTAATTTTTGATATCTGAGAATGCATCTGAGAATGAAGGTAACTGAAATTCCTAAAAGAGTGGAGAGAAAAATGATGGGAATTTACTTTCAATTTCGACCACTTTGCACACCATATATGACACGGCATTTAATGAGTGTTTTCGGAATGGCCGACTGGTGTTATTATTACTGGGATTTTTTTTATTATCATGATGGAACAGCATTAAATGATTTTTTAAAAGAAGGCTTTGTAAAATGAAAATGTGCAGATCAAAATTCACCTTTCCTCTGCTCCTTGCGTCCTCGGCTGGACATCGCCACATATTTGGAATTGACTGTGTAGTCCAACTCTCTCATCATTATATCAAATTATTCAAATATTCACTCACTTTGAGAAAGCTTCGGGTTTCATTTCGTGGGATATCAAACGCAATAAATGTTGCCCATCAATAATATCGTTATCGTCGAACGAATGAGAAAACATTATCAAATTCCTTTTTTGGAAGAAAAATGGTAAGTGGATTTGGGAATGGAATCCATGCTACACACAATAACAAAATGCAGCAGGAGAGGATGGTGTGGCTTGAGATGGGCGATTCCAACCGATTATTCGATTCGAACAAAATTTATGTTTTATGTAGAGGAGGACAACATCTAGAATTTTTATTGAAATTTAAATTAGAAAAAAACTGACTGAAGTCTTTGTTAATATTCGGCATTTATTCATCATCTCTAGTAGACAAATGAAATATTGAATTTGACTTTATAAGCTGTGTCTCATGATTTTTATATAATAACGATTATTCCCTAAAAACATTTGAGGATTCGTTTTGTATTTTTGACAGATTAAATACGGTGATATTGACTAGAGCATTTTCTATTCCGTTGTGGTTGTAGACATCTAGTGAGCTACAAAACAAAGTCTTGGACCGCTATATAATGTAAATGGAAATGGTTCTTGATATGCCTCCTAGATGTACAAAGTAAATCTTTGTCTCCGACGTAGACTCTTTGGGCTACGTTGACGTTCTTGTATTTAAGTGATATTCACCATTAATTTTAATATTGTTTTGATCATGATTCATTCACGTGACAAATTCGTAATGTTGTTTCAGAGAAATGATCCACCATCCACCCACCTGGCAATTTTGCAATTTTCTGTAAGTGCGTCTTATAATTGAAATATGAGATGCAGCAACCAGAGAATGAAAAATAATTGGTAAAGCGGAGACACTTGAATTTTTTAAAAATTAATGACATGATTATCTTTATTCGCCACAATAATATAATAATAAGACAATAAAATAATAAGATAATAATAATTATAATAATAACTCTAATATAATATAAGGATACGATTACAATGATAGATATGATGATGATAACACTCCACTAGATTGTTTCACGTACAATTACAATGCGCATCGTCTACAATATTCTCTTTATTTCTATAAATACGTAGTTTAATTTAGACATTTATCGATATCTTTAAGTTTGTGGTATGTGGATTCTTCCATTGCTTCTTCAAAGTCAGATTGTTGTTCACACGACAGAGCAGACAGTTGATGTATTTCTGTTCTTCACAAATCGTTTCAATATCAATGGTGAATGTAATTAATGATAACAACAACAATAACAATTCTAGTGTAGTAGCGGAGTAGTACACATTTTTGTATATTCTAGTAGTATTTAGTAGTATTTATATTATGTAATGAATGTTACACAAAAAACTGTGACAAAAAAGCACAGTCCAGTCAAGACATGGGTTTTGTACAGCAAAGAGCAAGAAACTCTTTTTTATTACTTTCGCTTACAGAACATTTGGTCAAGGGATTCTTTTTTTATATTTCTTTTGCAGACAGTTGCAGTTTTCTCCTTGTTGGTTTCTTCCGTTAATTGTAATGTAATACCTAATGTTTCTGTTGAGTTAGATCATGATTCCCGGGTTACAATCTTTTATATCTTGGTATATTTTAATTCAAAGGACGACATTTTTATTCCACAAAAATGAAACGAAAAAATCTACTCCGATTTTTATTCATGTAAATATTTTGTACATCAATAATGTACGAATGTTTCCAAAGTCATTCTTTGTTAGTAATTAGAAATTTGCCTCGCATCTACATCCGTAAGTAATCATACAAGTAAAATTTTGAATAACGAGCAATTAATTGGAAAAGTTGAATTTGTCAACAGAAAAAAAACAATGGGACTTTTAGCAAAATTACAATTTTCGGAAATGAATTGTGTTTGTAATCAGTTTTGAAAGTAATGACAGAAATAAAAAATAAAGCAAGAAGTAAAACATGACATTAGTATAATAATGAAAGTTACTAATTATTATACCCGTGACACATTGGAAAATAGAATTCGAGTAAAATTTAAAATAAAAAGAAATGGAAATGTAAAAATATCTTGAAGAAATTCAATAAATTCTACTCGTTTACATGTTAACTGTACAGCACATGATTAACAACAAAACAAAAAATGAGAACAAACAAAAAATAATTACTTTAAAATCTAGCATTGTATACTTTCTAAAATAACGCCGGTTTTGTCTATTCGTAATAAAAATTAATCTAGACTCTAGGTACACTTTTGTCGTTTTTTGTAAAATAAAATGAATAAGTGAATCTAGGAAGAGAAATAAAATACTACGGAACTACTGACGGTTGCAAGATTCTTATTTACTTATCTGAATATGAGAGGAGGGTCATTTCCAAGCAGTTATCGAGCCAACATCTTTCTTAAGAATACTTGAGTAAATCAACATAAAAATCCTTTTTTATCTGTCCTAAATATCACTTTTATTGATTCGTTATAATCCATGTGGAAGTTGTCTTGACATTTGTTTTAGAAGAAACTTCACAGTGAAGTAAACCAATGACGGGTATCAGAGAAATCAGAATTTTATTTATTCATGCTTTTTAACTGAGCAAATTAATTGAAGAATATTGGAAATTATCTGATTTATTTATGCAATATAGTTTTTCGTTTCCATATTCCTAATATCTATATGTCATGACCCTGTACAAATTTCAATTTGTGATCCATTTGTAGAGCTCAATTTAAGTGTAATGATAATCATTCTATACAAACTTCAAACCGATTTTTTTGGCTTTTGGACAAAACAAAATCTTTCAAATTGCTTGGACTTTGGCAGACTTTGTGGAGAGAAGTCTGACAATAATCGGTAGATTTATGAAGATAGTAATTCTTAGTTTATGATTATGCTCCAAAACACAAGAATGCTGGTCGATTTCTAACACTTTTCGTTTTCCTACATTATTTTCTATTATAGTCAACCATTATGATAATTTAAAATTATGCAGGTAGTACGTAGATTAGGTAAGTATTTTATGTATTTAAATAAAAAGAATGTAACAATAATAATATTATCGTATTTATAATGCTTAGCTTACACTCAAACAACAGAACTCTGTACTTAACGGTATCTTTCCAGAAAAATAGTAAATGGTAGCGAACGACACGGTACGACTAATATAATAGTTAACTATACACTGTAGTCATGTATGTTGTAGCTGATCATATTATCATTACTCTAGGCATTATTACATAAAATAATATTATCGTAGTACAGTTTCACTTACTTCTTTTAAAGAATATTATAATATAAATTAACTTTAATTTATACTATCTCTTCAACTTTGTAGGTAGGTAGGTGTAATTTTTAGAGTTATTCTCTTTCATTGGACACTGGACAATGTCGTCGCGCTGTCAAACTTTCCATTTCATTTTCCTTTCTTGGTTGGATGGAAATAGCTGAATTCACAGTTTACACCAGGTACAAACATTCCCATGATGGTAAATAAGTGTTTGATATCTTTAAAGTATTTAATTGTAGTGATTAATGTATAATAATAAATATTTCGAATTCTTTACTTTATTTACGAATAATAATGATTACATAAGATAGATATTTCGTATTCTCGGTGATTTTATTTCTTTATACATTACAATAGAACCGCATAGAATTCTTTCGATATTGACACGGTGTAGTTTTCGTAATTATTAATGTGTGTTCTTTTACCCTTACAGATTTTCGAATTTTATAGACGAGCTCATTTATTGTTACCTACAGCACCTTTTCAGTTTTAAAGCCATTACTTTTACTCATTCATATTCCTTCTTTACACTTACTTCTAACGAATAATTTACTTAAAATTCTACCTTCACTTATAATTAAATACTTAAATATACACTTTAGCATTACAGTAATAAAATAACGAATATACACATATTTCTATCATTAGCTTTTCATTATGGAGATATTGAAAAAAAAAATCTGGAAAAAAATTCAACTCCTAAAAAAATTATAATTTACCACTTAGGTATTTACAGTCAACATCTCCGTCTCGACGAGCCTCGTCCGTGAATTCACGGGACAGCACATGACTCTATTTTACTCCTTGTTTTATCGGGCATTATCAATTTACTGGACAATAAAATCAAAGAAAAAGTACGCTAACGCTATTCAGTTAAGTAGATACACTACAGTCTACTCTTAATTATTCTCATATATTTAAATACTCTTTTTACCAACTAAAGCTATTCATAGCAATGAATGTTACACAATGTAATCTTTAATAATGATAGAAACTTTTATGTACAAAGCTTAAATATTTCTAGAAGTATATGATTTACCATTATATATCTATCTAATCATTATGCAATCTATTCAAGACAGTATTTCGATAGCATCCAATGAGACACTGATGCCTTATCCTAAGTAAATGAAACTATCAGAAATTACCTAGTCAATAATTAAGTAATTACAAATAGCAAAAAAATTGATTCCAGTGAAAAAAATCCTCTATAACTTACTTTTGTATTACCTACACTAAATATTATAATATATTTTACACGAAAAATTTAGCTTTTACTTAACCTCAACTTTTATTTCTAAATTAGGAATATTGTACGAAGCAACAAGAGAAAAATATATGCAAAATGCCTGGCTAATTTTCCGATTTTTTTTTCATTTATTTAAATGGTTCAAAAAATTTGTCACCCGTTGGTGAAAGCATGTTTCGTTTTTTATACGATTTTCTTCCAGAAAAAGGGTAAAATGGAAAAACCAAGCGACGTCTTGTTTCAATTAAATTACTAAAATACCTACACATGTAACAAAAAAACTGAATTAAATAACTGACTTATGTAAGTACCTAAAATTGTTGTCTCAAACAGATCATTTCATTTACTCAATAAATAAATATATTCCTACTAACAACCTAACACGATTGATAAATTAAGTTAACGATTTTTCTACACAAAAATAACTACCGCGAATAAACGAAATCGCACTAATTTTAATAACACTATTCTGAATATGAATCATTACTCATTAAAATCACAACGACGTTCGTATTTATAGTTTTAGGTGATGTGTGTGATTTATGATATTGTTGGGTGATCAAGTACTAAAATGCTCCTAGTACTAATTATTTTTTTTAGATAAGATTAGGTATACACGTAGCAAATCTAATCTAACTCGATTCTATTTACAGACGCAGCAGAGTAGCATTGATTTGATTCAGTGTTTTACGTATTTACATCGGGTTTTAATTTTTCCACAGGTACGTCATGAGTCATACCTCCATAATTAAATAAATTATTTTTTTCACGCTCGATTCATTTCTCTATGTAATAATAAAAATACACTAACCGAATTGTTCTATGGTAAAAAGTTATTTTTTCTACTTTGAGAGAAAAAAGTAGTATACTTTCTTGGATAAAAGTTTTGACTCTGAGTTTTCACCGTCCGATATAATTTTATCCTGATCACTATAATTAAGTCTATGAACTAGCACTACCTATCTTTTCCTAAATTAATAGCCATAAAATAGTGTAGATTCTTTTCTCTATTATATCTTAGGATTATGTAGCAATGAATAATTACAGCTTTTTAGCACAACTTCCAGGAATCCTGCCTGTGCTCCTGTTCATAAAAAGTCCCTAATTCTTTTTCCTCGAGTATGTAGGATTGACAGAGTGCAGTCATCTAAACATTTTTTTTTTGGTTTATCATTATTTTTGAAATGAATAATGACCATTTTCCACCATCCAACTGTGCATGATGACTTTTAAATATTTTGTAGGAAAAAAAGTACCCTTGTGTGAAAATTTTTGTTTTCAATTCCAGTCTGATAAAAGTTCACGTTTATTCAGCCTTCAAAGCAAAGTCGTCACCGCATCAGAAGTGATCCTTTCTTAAAGGAAAGTTAGGAAAAACTTTCTTTTTTGTATGGTAAACAGGGATTAAAACGTCATTTTTAGGTGAAGTGTGACGACTCTTTTGCCTCAAAGAAGTATCTTTTACCGATGCAAAATTATAGCTAATGTAATTTGATAGTAGTGTCCAACCAAGATAAGTGTAGTGATAATGATGCAAAATAAAACGACTTGCAACCAGTTTCAAAAATTCCCATGGAGTGAGTAAAATTTGGTGCTGTGTGATGAATGTTTCCCTGGAATTGATTAAACTTCCTTGTTCATTTTCCTAATTGTCTAAATGGTTTTTTCTAAGTTAAATTCATGCTTTCTCACTGCCTGTTTTTTGATTGAGTCAACAAATTGTACGTTAATTTTTTTGATACATAAACGCTGTGAAACCTCCGAAACGAAACAGATCCCAAAAAACTTGAGCAAATTTGCTGTTACTCTTCTCTTGTTTCTCTTAAATTAACTGGGGCGAATGTGACAAAAAGGTGAAAGGAAAGTGGGCGAAAGTTACTTTTTGTGTCACGTCGCAGTGTTTCTTTGCTGCGTTGCGTTAACATTAATAAGATTGTCAGCTAGCACTTTTCTTTGTAGGAATCGATTTTCAGTTACTTCGAGTAGACTGGACAAAGGAGAATGGAGAAAGGTAGTTGGTAAATAATGAGGACGTGTATGATTGTGAAACTACCCCTGAAGTAAATTAAATTAGCAGCACTTAAAAATCCTAGGTAAACACTAGAGAAGGTAAAATATTGAAACAGGTAAACTATCTAAGTAAACAAGGGCAGATCTTGAGTTGATTCTTATAGGAGCAGTAGTGCAGTGATGATGCTAACGATAATAGTAATTTAATGATAATTATGTAATTTAAGAGTAAGAGCTATCTACTTAGAATTCTCAGCGCGATGAGTCGGATGAGTTCTCATCGTGGTTGCCTTCTTTGACGGCGGCGCCTCCGGGAGGTTTCTTCTTGGAGAGGAAGGTTTTCAAGCAAGCGACCTCAGTGGCGAGGCGAGCGAGTTCCGACTTCAGCTGACAATTCTCCGTCTCGAGTAAAGATTCCTCCATGAGCCGTTTCTTGCCCCGCTTGCGCTGTTGAGAGTTTGCGGAGTCCTTGGCTGCGTCCCCGTTTCCCGGATTCTTGAACGCGGAGAGTGGACTGGGCTGCCTGTTCTCGGACAAATATTTCTCAGAGCCTTCCCCGTTGATGGAAATGCCAGAATCTCGCTCATCCGAACTGCCAGAGCCGCTGCTCGTCACCTCGTCATGATCCCATGGGGTGCAGGGTGGGCTCACCTGAGATTCCTGTTTCAAGCTGTGAGCGACGAACGGGTAGGGAGGGAGGTCTTTCTCTCCCAAGTGACTCTTGTGACGCAGCTTGTGAGGCAAGTTGCTGGCTGCCCCGGCCCCGTTGCTGCTCTGATTGTGATTGGGATTGTTCTTTCCGCTCACGTAGAATTTGTTGGGGGGAGCGACGTCTTTCACCACTTCCAGCTCGCCATTCGGAATCACTCCGCGAGACATGGAGGGACACTCGTCAGAGTCTGAGTTGTTCTCCTCGTCATGCTCCATGTTCTCCGAGGAGGATTGGTTCCCGTTCAAACTCAGGTTCAGAATGTTCTCCGAAGGGGAAATGCTGCTGCGTCCGCTCCGGTCAGTATTGCTTGACGGATTGTCTCGGTAGTCTTCCTGGAAATTGTTGTACATCGGGTGATGCTCGCCAGCGTGTGGTTTGCCAATCTCGATGATTGGTGGATGGAGACTGGGATGTGGGGCGACCATGTTCACGAGCTGGTGCTGAGATGGGCTGCGAGAGCGAGTTTCAGATCTGTGATACGGCTCTGGGCTCATCTCCATGTCGATGTCGACTGAGTCCAATCTCTCCCGGTGACAACTGTCATCCGGAGACCCGTCCTCGCTGTATCCGTGCCCACTGAAACTGGACTTGGACCCGGACGGGTAAACCTTTGTCCTCTTGCTTAGGTTGAGGAGTTGATCATTGCTTGGAAGTGATGCCAAGACTTGTTCCAACACAATCAGGTTGTCCCCGTTGATTCCGAACTTGTCTTTTATGGCAATCAGCTGCGCCTTCAAAATGTGGTTTTCCTTCGTCAACTCGAGCACTCGGCCCTCCAAAATCATGTCGTTAAAGCGACGCTTCTCTCTGGACCGCTTGGCCGCCTCATTGTTTCGTCTCCTGCGGTCCCAGTAGCTCTCGTCCTTCTTGTTATCTGGGATAAACTCACGCTGCTTCCGCTGTGTGAACAAATCCTTCCGCTTCAAATTATTGTTTGTCATGTCGTAAGCGACCTGCACTGGGAATGGGGGTGCGGGCGGCACTACGTTCCCGTTTGGAAACATGTGAGGTCCTTGATTCCCCATCATCGGTTCCCGATTTCTGTTCCCTGCCATCATTGGACCGTTTGGTATGGGAGCTTGCAAACCTGGATTGCAACCTTCATTATTTGCGGGCGAGTCTGGACCACGAGCAACCATCACTTGGCCCCTCAGATGAGCATCTGAACAACACAATGAAAAAACAAACAAAATGTTAAATCTCCCTCTACATGAAACTAAATGCAAATTTATTTCCTAGCAATTTCAACAGTTACAAACAATTTTACATAAGCCTTTTCAATCAATTTACTACTTGAGCAAGTAAACTTTCAATCGCAGCAAGCTTTCATGAAAGGATATTAAATAAAAAGTTGAAGATTTTATGGCAGGGAAAAAGCAACAAAGTGGATTGCCATGGCGTCGTTTTGTAACATTGCGGTGAAAGCGTGCTCAAAAATGTGAAGCATGTTCCTAGGAGAAGATAAACAATTATATTTTTATTACACAAAAATTGGGCGAACTGTGTGACTCGACTGGAGATGTGACTGGAGCATGGAGTGCAAAGTAAAGAGGAGAAAGTTCGAACAGAGTAACGTCTCGTAGCGTAACAGAAAAACGATCACGTTTCACTCGTACTCTGCTGCTCAAGAGAAACGGAATGGATGTAACCAAAGATGTAACAAAGTTTATTGCGAATTTCACCGGAATTCATGCTCAGCTCTCTCTGCCTTTTCCCTTCCACTTCAGAATGAACACTGACTTTGTGAGGGAAAGCGTGGAAAATCATACGCTGCTGCTTGCACAGAGCCAAGCTGACTGACACTGACTGACGCTCTCGCTGCTACTAGTGGAATGAGTTGGCTGGCTTGGAACGGTGTTGACTGAAAACGGCACCAGTGACTGAATGCCTAGAGAGGAGCGACAGAGACCTACTTCCAAAATCCAACTCACTCCACTCAGCTCTTGAAATGAAGTGGAGTGAAGCCACTGAAGCCTGCGTTGCCATTGCTAAACAGAGCATCGCTTTAGTCGATGACTGTTGGCAAACTGAAATGTGAAAGATAGACACACACACAAACAGAACAGGATAATAATGGCAACTTGAGAGCCAAGTTCGTACAATTGTGGATATCGGATGCCCGGATTATGACTACTTGCTGCTGCTACTATTATTAAATACAGCGATTCCAAGGTAAATTTCTCTCCTGTTGGAGGGAGAAAGGACGAAACACCAGTTTACACAACTCCTCAAGCTTACATCACCTGCTCTGACGTCGACAAACTCGGCTACGTTCCGTTTTCTCCTATTGTGTGTGTAGTTAGGTTGCGCTCTCTTACTTAAGCTTCCCCTCTCGAAGCGCTTTCTCCTATCACAGGCCCAACTCACGTGCGGCGGAAACGTGGTTGCAAAAAAAATACTCTCCACACTGAACTTGACTCTATTCACTTTTTCTATTCGATTTTTACTCGAGTCTCTACAGAGCAGTAAATAAAGCTTTTTTTCGCATTATTATATAAGAAAGAAAAAAGATTCGTGCTGCTTTTGTCTCGCGTTACCCCGGAAAGAGCCGAGAATGTTTTGCACAACATCTATTTTTGCATAATTTTGCAATAAACGCGATCTAATGTGATGCTCCAATTGTTTCCTTGTCGAGATTTATTTTCCAGGTAATTCTTCTTTGTTTTGTCAAAGAAATTGTTTTAGTGTTTTGTAATCTTCCTTTATATAACTCTGGAATCGTTTTACAAACTTTTTTCTTCTAGGATTACAAAGAAACTTGACAATGAAAGGAGAGAGAAAAACATTGCATGTGAAATTGACAATTTCTTTCCTCTTTCTTCCTGTCACACCAAAAAGAATTGAAAGGAAACGGAATGAAATATTTAAGTATCTATGTAGGTTATGACTGCATGAAGAGGAGGGAAAAGACAGTGAATTTGGAAGGCAAATTATTGCACAATCAATACCATCTCTAGCTGAAACTAGTTAATTTTCTGTCAATGCATATTTAAAGACAGTGCTCGTGTATGACAGTGTGGTCGGTGCCCAAAATTTCGCATGTATGCACTGCATGCTCACGATGCTTATAGTTAGTTACTAGCCACTCAGTAGTTAAACATAGGTTATATGAGTGTGTGCAGAGGCAGATATTTGTTGTAGGAACATGTCACCTGCGGAACTCGGGCATTACGAAACCACAGCAGTAGAATAGATTTGTAGTGGCATGTCAGTGGCAGCTAGCAACGGCAATCACAATAATCGGGAAAAAGTAAGTTTTCGGAGAAACCACTTTTTCCTTTCTTTCTTGTTCTTCCCATCAAACGATTACGTATTACGTATTGATTGCCTATTACGTTATGTTACGTGTTACGCTCTTTTGTTATGTGAGGGAAAAATGTGAGGGGTGTGCTTTGCCAGCTTTATTATTATTGCTTTTATGATTATTATTAGCAAGAAATGAACTGCTCTACCAGTGCAGTGTCACATGCTGAATCAGAAACAAGCACGTTTTTTCTCTTCATTATGTGAAAGGAAAAATGGAGGGGAAAGAATAGAGCTAAACCGTCCCACAGACAACATGTGCTGCGCTGTACACTTTTTCAAGGATAAAAGTATTTGATAGAGTCTCTCTAGAATCAGCGCCAATGGGGGAGTTGGACAAACATTCCACTGGCCTATCTACCGACCTCCACTCATACTTTTATACATTAGCTGAAAACATTGTGTTCCATTTTTCCAATTTATTTTTTTCCTTCTCTGTACTGTACTATGATAATATTATAGTTTGTTGAAAAGGTGGGCCGAGCGTACATCACTATAAATGACATGTTAGAAGGTGGCCTTGTAAAATGTGCTCCACACTCAATGGATACTTGTACATGAGGAAGAGCGTGATATTACATTACATGGTGGATGTGATGTAACGGGGATATTATTTGCACATCTTTTTTATTATTTCTCTTACTTTTTCTCTTTCACAACAAAATTGTAATGGGAAAAGTCCAACCTGCGTTACACTTTCGTTATTTCATGATACATCCGTCAGAAACAAGTAGAGATAGAATTAGGATAAAACAAGCTTTTCCATAATATTACGTTACGCTTGTTTTTGTACCTTGCGAAGTCAGTCACCTGACCATGAAAGTAGTGTAACGTGCCTAAGAGAATGTTCCGAGAGAAAATTGCGAAAAACAGGATAACTCTTTTTTTCCTTTTTCTCTTTCTCTATTACAGAGGACAGGAGGAAAAAAAAGTTGAAAGGGAAATGAATGTAGGTGTAAGTAAGTGAATGAGATATAAAAATAGGAACATTTATGTATTTCGTTATTAACAAAGGGAAGGGAAGCCCATCGCACACATCAGGCAGCCTGTAGGTTAGGACTCTTGTTCTGTGGTAGACAGTGAAGGCTACCGTGACAGAATGAAAATAGAATGAAAAAGAGAAAGAAAGAGAGAGAAATAAAGTTTTGCTTTGAGAGAGAAAGGCATGTGCATGCATACATTGTTAGCAAATAGAGAAAGAATAATGGGAAAGTGGTGCAGTGAAAGCAGTGGGTTTTCTTTCGCTTCTCTGCCTGCTACACGTACGTACATTCTTAGTCACATAAGTGCATACCTACACTCACACTGTATGTACATTGTGCACAACTCACAGGACACACGATGATGATATGCCGCTTTTTCTTCCTTTCGTAGTATCCAGCGACTACGTAATCGTGTCAAGCGAATCGTGCCCACTTTCATGCACAAGCGTGCCTTTGCATTATGTATTATCTTGGAAACTCACATTCAAAGACGATCCTGGCACGCTATACTCAAGTAGAAAATGGTTTCTTTCTTAACAATTGAAACGAATACTGCTCAGTGCTCACTGAGTCACTTCAATTTATCCTCCGTCGTTACTCTGGTGGACGGGACTCGCTGAGAGAAACGAATATTAAGCATAACTTTTACTCAGCCGAAATTAAAATACACTTTGCATTCTTTACGTAACGAATCACTTCATTATTTATTTATCTAGAATATTCCATTCACTTGTCTTTCCTTTTCTTCCCAAGTCGGAGTCTTCCAACTTGTTATTATTTCTCCTTCCACTCACTCACTCACGAAGACAATGATCATTGAATATGTACAATAAGAAGACACGTACTAGGTACTTAGAGAGAAATGCCTACACACGTGGGCTGCCTGATTCGCTGACAAGAGAATAAACCTGGGAAAGGTGGCTGGAAAGTGAAATGATGATAGTGAGCTGTGGCAGTGGCAGTCATAAAATAACCTGTCCGTCTTTATTTATTGTAAAAAATACCTCTGGAGTCTTACTCGGCAAATCTAGCATAGCATCACATAACACAAATACAATGAATCGCACTCTCCCTATTAGGAAGGGGAAAGAAAAACTTCCACTGAGCTGCTCTTGCAAATGTGAATGAGATGCTCAAGGTAACAGAATAAGATGCCTACTTGTTTACGAGAAAATGGGAAGAGAAGTGGAAGCGAAAAGAGCACAAGCAACACATGTGTGTTTCCGAAGTGGAAAACGGGCATGACATAACAGAACATAAGAAAACACAACATAACACAAGATAAGTAAGCCACTTAAGGAGAAATACTACTCTCACTATTATTAGCATTGGACACGTGAGATGACGCAAGAGAGAAAAGTGTTATTATAAGTTCGATTGGAAAGGGCCAGGAAGGAGGGAAGACGAGGGAAAAGGAAAGGCAGAGGATATTTAATAATGGGAGTTATGAAAAGCTGCATTATTATTCTTTCTCTTTCTCTCTCGATATACGATTCTGAGTTATGCACGCAGTTACAGAGATATTAAGTCATGTTCTGTATTTTGCTCTGCAATCAACTTACAGAATGTGGCTATTGGAATGAAAAGAAACAAAGAAGTTGACTGATGGAACACACTTCCCTGGAGTGTGCGGGCGGACGTTCTCGGCATTTCTCGCCAGACCATATTTTTTTCTAACTTTCAGAACTAAAGACACAAAAAACAAGACAAGGTAAAAGCTAAATGGGATATGATGTTGACAAAAAGGCAGACGTTTGCAAAAAAATCAAATGCCAAGTGGAAGCTGCGTAAAAATAGATTCTACAAGGAAACACGCTGACTCACTAATAAATTTATTAGCACATTTACTATTGATATTGTGACTGGAGATATTATTGATGTAGGACATCCCGTCGCAAAGCAATTTGCGCTTGTCCTACCTAACAACAATAACAAAGCTGCCTGCATCTTTCGTCATTTCCATCATGGCCATGATGATCAAAGCATGAGAAACTCATCACAGGTAGCTCGTATTATTAGCACAAAGACAGGGATGCGAAAGACAGTGAATTATGAGACAGAGGACGAGCACAACAAAAGGAGCAATGGAAACAAAACGTGAATGTATGAGGAGATGTCACCTCCCAAATCATCCACATTTCATCCACCTTCCGAATAACAGCAATGTCTATTATTAGAGAGAGATAGAAACTAAAAGAGAATGAGAATCGGTCTCTGCGGAACGCTCTTTGTCAAAGCAACAACGCAGTGACATCGGCTTGACGCACTCCCTAACCCTGATTTTCTTTCACCACACGACCACCACTGATTTCGGAGAAACAACAAAGGGAAAGAGGCCTTTGCGCATCCATCACGATCGCGATGGCGAGTGAGCAATCTCTTAGGAAAAAGCGGGGCTCTCGCTCTAGAAATTAGAATTTTCTCTGCATTCACATCCATCTCACCCACCTACCTCTAAGGTGGTTTACACAACCTTTCTTCATTCCAAATTCCGCCTTACTTTTGGCCCGTGTCATTTCCTTCCTTTCTTCATTCGTTACCCAACTATTTCTCAGCGACTTGTATTTTTCTCTGCTAACACAGAATGCAAAATGAAACTGAAATGACTTTGAAATGACAATGAGCAAACTGAACGAAAGTTATCGTAACGGCCGCTGAGCATTTAGTTGCCCTTCGCATTCATGCGAATTCACAGAGGAGAAAAGGTAGGAAAGAGGCGGAACGTGTGGCTTTGAAATAAAACGCTTTTTTTACTGGTGGTTACATAAACTGTAACCTGAGCTTTCTCATGAGCACCGTGTGATGATATAAGTTGGAAGAGAATGGGCATGTTGTTTGATCCTCGCAAGACAGAGAAAAGCTGAAGAGGGAAAAGTTTTTATTGATTCTTTCAGTGGTTGAGTGGCAACTACGCCTTTCTGATTCACCTCCACCTGCCTAATTCGTATTATTAGCTCGTTTACAACTCTCATTCACCTCTCCTAAAAACAATCGTCCTTCATTCATTCTCTCATTGCCCGGTTGCACATTCTCTGTTGATTTTGAAACCGAACGCTTCGTGTGTAATAATAAAAACCATAATGATGATGATAAAGAGGAGTTTTATGTAAAGACGCTCTGAGCAATTCAGCAACCTGATCATCAAACTATGGTGGATAATGAATGGGGAGAGAAAGGACGGAGTTGATTTACACGTGAATGAAGGCGCACGTGCTCCAGCCCGCTATCTTTCCCCTTGCCCAGATCCACTGCTCTCTGAGTTGACTAGTAGATGAGGTATGGGGTTACATCTCTGTGCTTTTCGCTTTCCCTCTTGGCTGACTGGCGGAGTGAGGCGTGGATGTGGCTCTCGCACAAAAATAGATTCTATCTGCTTTTCTCTCTCCTTCTAATCGCTATAGTGAAGCACCCTTATTAAATAAAGCCCGAGTTCGTGGAAGGAAGCCTTGTGAAAGTGGTTTTCAGTGTAAATGTGTTTGTACGCTGCCAGTATGATGCTGAGTGGGATGAGTAACGGTAACATTATTATTTTGAGTGCTCTTCACAATGGAGCAGAGAAAAATGCAAGAGCAGCAATTTGTTTTAATTTAGCTAATGATATCAGAAATTGAGATCCGCTACGTAACAAGAAGAAAACGGCAGAGCTGCATAACAGAGAGGTCAAAATAGGAAAAGTTAAGGGAAAAGGAAACAAGTGCACGGGGAAGGAAAGGGATGTGTCTTACGGAGCCGCAGAGCCGCATGTGGCACTCGTTCAGAAAAGCAAGGAACATTTGTGCCATGCCAGCGCCATTACGTGATCATTGCCTTCCATCACCCATCCACGCTTGGATGGCCAATGTATCCGCATTACTTCAACTATATAAATACTCTTATTTAACATGGTCTTATGCAATAGGAGGATGAAGCCGTGACACGAATTAGTGTGCTACCACCGCACCATCGCCGCCGCCACCGCCGCCTGCCCCACTCTCTCGACCTGTATTCTGTGCTCGAGCATGGATGCGTGTAAGCCAGCTAACCAGTTCCAGCGTTACTTAAGCCACTCTCTTCCTCTGCAATAATGATGAAACACATTAATTCACTGCTATTCTTCCTCCTTCTGCCGTCGACATATTCCCCATTACCTAATCCAACCAGCCAGAGTTGCCCAATTACCTCGCTGTCGTCATCACCAGCAGCAGTATTACACTAATGTGATGTATGTAGACACACTCCTAATAATCATGATAATCATAATGCCAGCTATAATTATACCAAGCGAATGAAAACTTCACTCTGCAATGCAATAGCAGAGATGAGCAGAGTTCCGGAGTTGCTCGCTCCCTCCTCTATTTACCCTTTACCTGTCTCTTCATTTTGAAAGTTACAAAGGAAAAATGATTATCTCACTTCTTCCTTTCTTTCCCAACTGGCGACAAATTTGTTTTCTACTTTCGTTTATTTACTCTTTTATAATATTTTTTATATAAGAAAAATATTAAAGCCGAGTTAACTTTTCCCGATTACACAATTTTGGTAAAACGGAAAAAAGTGAGGGTTTTGTACTGAGTAATCAAAGTGTGGGCTGTGCAGACAACATTACGCAAGTGACTTTTATTATCATACCATTCATTATTGTTATCATTTAACCAATGCAAATATTACGTATCTTTGCTCTGGCTTTAGTGGTTTGGCTACTTGGAAAAAGAAGTTTGTTTATTTTGTTTGTTGGTGCTGTGATGATGATGGCGTTCGAGCTCCATTCCAACTCGCCAGTCTCCTGCCATGATAACCGTTTATAAATACATTGTGCTTTCTTATGCTGGTCCGGTTACACAATCATTTGCTGCCTACAACAGGAACTGTTTTGCTTTGAAAAAATTCGCTGGAGCACTGCCACATTAAATTGAATAAGCGAGGATACAGCGGACTATGGGCTGAAGCTGATGAAGTGAGTCTCAGCTCGAGTCCTTGTGTTACGTGAACCATAAATGAATACGAACTTGCACTAGATGATCTGTGGCAGTACAGATTATTAAGAGACACTTTCGAATGGATGAAAAGTGGATGAATTGATGACTGGAGCAGAACAGAGATGAAAGGACGAGGCATACATGACTTTATTTAGGTATTATTAAGCTGGCTCGCTGCTTGCCACAAGTGAGATTAGGGCATAAAAAGTAGATTAAATGCAGTCGGATTTTGTATGACTTGGCTTGTTTCATGATTCATAAATAAATCGGTCCAAGGTATACTCATGGCTAAATATTTAAAAATAAAAATAACAAAGTGGCAACGAAGACCACAGAGAAGATAAAAGGTTGATGTTGATGTTGATCATTAATTTAATTTACACAGCAGTTATATTATTCATGTTTGTTTGTTTATACTTTAACTCTACTGCGTCTTCCTTTCCTTCTCTGTTTTATAACAGTTGGAAATAGCGAGGCTTGGATTGGTGTGTGCATGCATGTAGCTGCTACACGAAATGTAATGATTCAATTCAATAAATAAATCATAAATGGGAAAATGATGTGTCCCTAAATCGGGTCATAACCCAAACCTTACATCATTCATCTCACTCGATTTTTGCATAAATTGTTTCCAACTTTGTCATCAAATGAGAACCAATGCAAGTACCTACTTAAAAATCATTTTCTTTCCACCAAGAGATGGTGCAATGAAAGTGGTGAGGATTCTTAGAAATCCAATGACATCTAGGAGCATCGAACTTGTGGACCAATTAAGAATCGTGCTCTTGTCATTGTCCATCGTGAGTAAAGGATGTCCTTGCTTTCTCAATTGTAGATGTCTTTTCATACACAAAGGGAAAAATTTCAGCCAAGGCTTCCTTAAAAACTGAACCGTTACAAGTTTTATCGCACTCTCACTGATTCAAACAAACACCAAACAAAGCGATCTACGCAGCGACCTTTTTCATTTCACAACAAATGTACACAAAAGTGTGAAATTTTTGGCGACACTCAAAATATTTTAGCTGACTAATAAACAAGTGCAAATAAAAAGATTAAAATGCACAAAGCAATTGTTTTCATTTCTCTACCTCCGGGACCAAAATCTTTCTGACAGGTAGATGACTGATGGCCGAATGCAACCGCTAAAAAATTTGATAAGGCTTTGTTGTTTTATTTGATTACTCAGAACTCTCATTTCACAAGGCGAATGAGTTGTAACGTTTACGACCTGGATGACGCGTGCAAAAAACGTTGAACAATAAAATAAAACAATTGGACTACGAACGTGTACTTTCTAGGCTATTTTTACATTTCACTAATATGTAGCAGCGAGTGCCGAAAATTACCTGGACATGATCGAGGTGATTAGCGAGTCTGACATAATTACCCATTCAACACCCAATTGTGATTACAAGTCACGTTGTGCATGAAAATGTTTAGTTATGTGTGCATAGAGAAAAATACACTGAAACTATAATAATAATAAGGATAAAAAAGTGATCGCAAATTGTTTTAGGGGGACGAGTCGCGTCAGCAGAACAGTTATGCAATCCTTTTCCATGAAGCAGCTCATCGTCAGCTCTATCCGTTAAACATTTAAAAGTCATCGCAATGCCATTCTACAACTGGTGCTGCTGTGGTCTCCAAATCACATAAACGACCTTTGCGCGTGTTCAAGAATCAAATAAAGATTCTTTACACAAAGATTGAAACAGATTCGCCTTCACTTTTTTATTAGCCACCGTGCCTATTTTGTGTGTCCCGTGAGCATCATAACTTTTTTGATGCTTTTATTAAAAAATTCTGCATAAAATTCTGCTTTCAACTTACATTATGCAAGGTTGCGCATCACATTCAGGCAAAGTATTTATTATTGCCACAGCGGCAGCTGCTCGGTAATTAACAAAAGTATGGCCACATGGATGAAATAAACATTATAATCTGCTGGAAAGGATTCACTTTAATTATTTCATAATTTCAATGAATGCGATTATGAATTAATTAAAATGGCGTGAAAAAATTTCGTATCAGTCATTCCGGTTCGTTTTAAGATAAAGCGCATTTTTAAATGTTGTGACGGACACAAAAAAGTCAGGTAGTCAGTGGCAAGTGGCAGTAATGATGACGTTGATAAGGCTGATCATGGTGATAAAGTAATAATGATGAAATGGTAATGACTATGGCTATTGCAATGCCTAATTGACTTACTGCCATGTTAATGTGAGATTTGTTGAAATTGGCTTAATCCACATTAGTGAGTCGATGGATAAAATGAAAATGGCTTAACAAGTGATTGAGTGAAGGGCATGCACACTCTCCGAGATAGAATCGATATTGGAAGAAAAAAAACTAGAAAATGGGAATGGACGATGATTGCAAGAGTAATCGCTGTGATAGTAGTCATGTATGTGTACATTTAAAGGAAACTTGATGCATTTTTATGTTTGGTGCAAAATTGAATGTTTACTGATGCCGACACGGATTGCTCAATAAGTCGTGTTGAAAAAATGTTGTGTGGGCATTGCATAAGCCGAGTTTTTTGTCCGTGTCGTGAGGTTACGTACTTTGAAGCTTTAACTGCCAGTAGGAACAGACAGCAGCTTTGCTTTTTGTTGCGTACTTTGCTCTTTACCTCCCTCCCGCACACAAAGTATGATAAGCAGTAAAAACTGTGATGATAATAATGATAAAAATATAAACGGTTGTCAATGAACAAAATAAAAGATTTTTTGTTACTCAGAGTATCCATGTTATCTGACAGTGCTACTCCAGCAGTACAATCCCCTTTTTCTCCTTGTTTTGTCAAACTGAAGAAATAGTAGGAATACTTTTTTACTTTTATTGCTTGTTGCTACTGGCGCTGTTTTGTTGTTGTATGTGGCAATCGGGAAATGTTTACTAAGCAAGTAATAAGGCAAAGTCATGTCCAGACAAAAAAAAATCAGAATCTTACTTAAGATTCTGAGTTATTTCATTGTTGGTTGTATGTCGAACAAAATGGTAATCAACTTTTGAAAAAGAAAAAAGTTGAAACCCTTACGTAGGCGGAAAGACTCGACAGTCTGACTTATTATTGCGAAAACATTGCAAAGTTAGTTTCGAATGAAAAGCAGAAACTATGTTTTTGAACGACTTTTTTATGATCATTAAGAGAACATTACTATGATATAGTAATGAAGTGTGAACCACTTCAACTCTGCTCAGTTTGTAAACATCTTTCTCTTCGTAAGGAATTCAAAGAATTTCCTATACAACTTTTCCTTCTTGTTGACTAACTCACTCGCTTCAGCCAGTCATGGCCACAACGAAACTATTAAAACATTCTTGACGCTGCCTTTAGACGACGTAATACGTTTTATGTTTGCAATCAAGGTTGAGTGGGATAATAAAATTAATGCAAGATCTACTACACTCTGCATCTCTCTTACAAAGGAGATTAAGTACACAAGCGAGATGAAAATGCAAATTGTGCTATTTTGGGTAGCTACTTATTTACAAGAATGCAAGGCGAGCGAGAGAGCCACAGGTTCTAGGAAAACCTTGGGAATTCAAAATTTATTTGCAAAGAGATGCCCACCAGTTTGCAAAAAGGATGGATGAAGATAGAGCGAAGAAAGTTGTTGGTCTTGTGTGACAGTAATCACTCGAATGCAAACAAACATCATGCGAGAATTCCACGAAAGAGTGAAAGGGCTACATGCAAATTGATTAATATCTTAAACTCTCCAGCACAAAAACAAAAGCATCTCTCTGCCTTTCTACGTAGGAGGAGCAGCACAGTAGGAGTGGGCAAAGGCAAGGCAGGAAGGAGCCACTTTGGCAAATTCCAAAGCAAGGCGAAAATCACGCTGTGTCAATATATGAACATTTTAATTTAATGCCAGTTTTCTCCAGTATAATAATAAATAGATGCGGGGACGAAGGGACGTGATGCAATCACTTTACAATTTTCCCCATCGCTGTTACGCAATACCCCTTTTGAAGTCTTTTTTTGACAGCAGAGGAAAAGATGGAAGGCCTTGGAAAGAGAAGGAACGAAGGTAGGAAATTAAGCGTTTAAGAGGGAAACTTTCTTGTTTACTTCGCGGAGAAGACGCAGTTAAGCCATCGTCGTCATCAACTCGAAAACTCCGTTCTTTCTCCTTCATAATCTAATTATACGGAGAAATTTCCTAGTCTATTCTTAGAATATTTTCTACTTGTGAAACATGTACGTATCTTTACCTCAGAATTCGGGTCTTCCAAAAATCGAGCAAAAGTTTGATGGGATGCTTAATTTATTCCGACAGACAAGTATTTAGAATGGAGTCAGAGGAAAACTTCTTCCTTTGTCATTACAGGCTCATGGAAAAAGGTAGGAATTCGGAGCGTGGGTCCACGAGAGTTGAGAAGCGCACTACGTAAGATTTCCTTCCTCCTTTGTGGAAAGCGTTTGATGATTAGCGAAATAAAAAATCTCATTCAAGCTGACAACGATGCTCGGGTTCACCTTAAAAGTACTCAGTCAATAAAGCCCGGCATTGCTTTGCTCAGGAAATTATAACTTGCTTTTTCTCGCTACTGCACACACGACTTGTGTTCTGTGACACTTTTGTGTCTTTCTGCAAAATAAACTGTGTACACTGGAGGAGGCAGCAAAACCGTCCTTTTGTAAGAGAAACAGTCAAAGGGAAAACTTTCTGCTGGCTTTGTGTTTTCTGATGGAAAAATGGAAAGTTCCAACAAAGGAAACTAGGGAAATAGTATCAGAGCTGTTGCATAAAGCAAACTAAACACCATGTTGCGTAGGCAGCACACCGAGGAACCGCTCACTTTCCTGTCTCTATCCACTTTCTCTGCTAACACGTAGCAAGAGAGGGGAATTCACTTAAAAAACGCTGAGCAAGGTTGAAAATTTCTTCACTTTCCCTTCACTACAAAGTATGTACACGTTTACACGCCAGGAATGGAATTACGAAAATGGAATTCTGGCTAACCTCGAACTGAAAATACTTAAAACGGAAAAGCATAAAAAAGTTTGCTTTGGCCCTGGTCAAGTAAGAAATTACGATGGATTATTATTACACACGTATTTCTTTGAAAAAGTTCACTGCGTTTTCTCTCTCGCTTATCAATTTTCCAAAGAAACACAGCGAAACACTGTTACCCCAGCAGATATTTTTTTGTCTGGAAACAGCGAAACAAAGTAAAAAGTGACGAGAACGTGCTCAGAGATAAGTGTAAGTTTGAAAGAAACAAGTTTCCTGAGAAAATTCACTGGTCTACCAAAGCACGGGAGACGAGACACAGAGAACACGAGTTTCCCCTTTCAAAGCAAACTCCAGTTTGATTCAAATGTTCCACTGTGATCCAATGTTTACTGCTCGCTCGCACTCCAGACACAAACACACGAACGAGATGATGATGACACGAGTGTGAGATGACAAAAAAATCGACGACCTGCGTTCAGCGCTGCGTTGACTCACTCTTCAATCAGTACGAGAATAGAAGACAAGAGTAAACAAAGCTTGGCTCGTTTGCTGATACTCGACTGCGTTTACGTTATGCATAAATGTGCACAGGCCTTGTACAGGTTCCATTGGAATGAAACCGCGCTCAATGCACTGCATGCGAAAAAGGAAGTTGCAAAGATAAATACTCCGCGTTCCAGTTTCACTCACTTCAGCTCAGCACACGAAAAATGTGAATGAGAGTAATGAATAGGAGTTTTCAACACCACCAAAATCACAATCAGGCCTGATCAATGCTCGAACACTCTCATTATTGCAAATGCATGCACAAAGTGACCTGACATTACACTGGAAAATTAAAATGTACGTCAGTGGAACACTCGCACTGGAAAATTATACTGAAACAGCACAAGTCATGCGTTCATTTTTGAAACCTAATTAGATACAAATTTGTAATGGAATGGCCTTTTTTCTTTTGCTGACAGTTTTGACAATTCTTTGTTCACTTTACACCTCCTGTGGTTTTTAAATGCACTTTCTACGTAGTTGAGTTGACTGGTCGGGAAATAAGTGTTATTTTACTGGTGTCATTCGTCGCTCGAATCTAGAGAAACGATTTTTCATAGAGTCATAAGTCTGAAAGGCGAACAAAGTGAAACCAGCTCTCGTGTCTTTCTTTCTTTTCACTCTTTCAGTGTTTCTTGTACTGACTGCATTGCACAACTGAAGTCAAAGTGGGCTGGCTGACGAAGATGCCCAGTGAAACTGGTTACTAGCAGCTTCGACTTTGATACATGTTGCATTTTCCTCTCACTCAGTACCACCACCACCACACACAAAAGCTTTCGCACATCTCTCTCTCTCCTGAAGTAAATAAATGCTGTACTCACTCAGTTGAGAGGAAAGAGCACGAAATGCTCTCCTGAACTACTATTGCTCACAGCTCGATTCTTATTCGTCTTTTTCTATAGACCATTTATGTGAGCGAGTGAGCATTTATCCCTCTCTTTTCTCCCATTATTCCTCAATTCAATAAGAACAAGAATAACAGCGAAGATGTTGAAATGCACCTAGCTGAACAAACCAATGCCACTCTATTGTATCACAATACCATACCTACAGCCTGATCTACATTCATTACCATAGAACACAGAGCTACGTTCATTATTTTATTATTATGATTGTTAACGATATATTCTACTTGCGATTGCTGGCTTCGTTTGCAAATAATGCTTTTCTTTTGTTCCTTCCTTTCCTTCACTTTTTTCTCCTTAATGCCCCACTAAATATTGCAATCTAGGGAAAGAAATGAGAGTAGGAGAGTAAAGTGAGGCCCAATGATAATGAGAGACAGTGGGAGAGTCTCACGTACAGAAAACGTCACCAAAGAGAATATCTGTTTAGAAATGATAGCAGTCATTTATTTCTCGGTGGTGGATACACGATATGATAAGATAATGAGAATGAAACGGAGCTCTTCCGCACAAAGAGGCACCTTCACTCGAGAAGTACCCGTCCCTTCCCTTTTCTTATGTCTGTGTTCTGCACGGGAAAATCATTACAGTCGTTTAATTTTGCACACAGAGAGAAAGAGAATGCACATCATGGCCAGTATTATTAATCGAGATTTTGAGTAAGTAGTACAAGCAAAGTGTGTTAAGTTGAGCATATGCATACGTACGTAGATATGGTATAAATTTATTTTATTATGACGTGAGAATGAGTGACTCGGCTGTGGTTTATTTGAGAAAAGTGTGTATTCAGAGCCTAGTGTGACTGTGCGTAATGTGTAGCGAGCTGTGTGCAAAAGGTTTTCATAATGAATAGAGGAGGATGCGATCTTGCATAGATTTTTTTTGCAGTCGGCTGCCTAAAGGAAACGTGTGGCCTCCTATTTTGCATTTCATGGGGATGTAGGTAAATTTCAAGGGCTCGTTTCTCATTCGATGCTGAATGTGGGCCCGTAAGGTAGAGACAATGAGGAAAGAACTTCAATTTCAGAGTATGTGAGAGAAAAGTAGAATAAAAGTAGAAAATTCCACTGTGTGCAGACTAGCCAAAACATGCGGCTGGCTTGCTTTAGACTCTACTTCACTCGAGCCTCCTTTGTTTTCCCGAAGAAAGAAAACGGGGCTAGGTAAAAGCAAAGGCAAGGCAAGCCTAGCCTAGGCCCTCAACCACGACATTTTTCAATGCACTTGAAACTCTTTTTAGAAAATGTGAATTTTTACAGAGAAAGGAATAGGGAATAAAAAATTAATTCGTGGTCACGTCACTCGACTCATCCCTTTCTTACGAAATAAAGAGGAGAGCCTAAGAGAAGAGACAATTGAGAGATAATGTATGTGTACCATTACGAAAGCTCACTCATATCACTTTATTGAATCAATACGAACAAGTCAGTATTTGTACAGCATTCATCAGAAAATCGAGAGAAGAAAGGAAAAAGAAAGAAAAATGAGCTCGGTCTGTCTGAAAGTTGACGTGTGATTAAATATTGATTATGTATTACAACAGTCATGCCCAGTTACCATTGGATCGATAGAAATGAGGAATCCTGGAGTAACTTTGAACGGATTCACTAAATATCGCTGTGATCGGTCAAAAATGGAATGGCATCGAAATGAAATATGATGTGATTAGCTACACGATATTCACTGCTGTCTGGCCGCATTAAGAAATTTTGACATAAACTGACGTTTCTCATGATATGATAATAGACAATGATGAAGAAGCATTACATCACACAAGACAAGAGCAGAGGGAAATGCTTCGCAGGTTAGGTAAGCAAGCTATAAATGTCTTGAAAAGGTGATATGAGAATACCGTCTCTTCTTATTTCTGGAAGGAGAAACTGGCCAGTGAGAGTCCAAATGCACGTTATCATGATAACTCGCCAGTGCCACATTATTTTGTAAGTCGATATCGAACCAGCCTTTCTATTCTATTCTATTACCAAATATTCAAATGGACAAACGAAATGGTCCATGTAATACCATCATCATCATCGTCACTCACTAAAAAGAGAGTTGCCACACATACACAAAAAATCTCGACCAGCAACACAAAAGAGTGAAACATTTCTTTGAGTCGTCCTTCTTCTCTATTGCTGTTACTTTGCTTCACATCTTTTGCAATAGAGAAGAGGAAAAAGCGGAGAAAAAAACTTGGAAGATTGGGCTGACTGGAGAGTGAAAAACAAAACAATTACTTTATGGCCAGTTCATAGCACTTGTTGTAAAAAAACCATGTGTTATGTCTACACATTGTATCAGTGTGTGCCAATACATTTGTAAAAAATGTTGACGAACAAAAAAATTCTTCATGCTGATATTCTATAGGTAGAGTAATAAAAATAAGAAAATCTTTTTTTTCTGTAGCAAAACTCCAATTGCCCAGGCATTGGATTTCCACACAATGTTTTTTTATTATGTATATTATCAGAGCAGAGCAGTGGATGAATTTCAATGAAATGAGCTCGCTTGTATGTAAACTAGACAAGTTACATTTACGTTACGTCGTGTAATAGTAATGAAAAAAAGGAATGTGAGGTTCAAGAACTCCTGATATATTTTTTTCTCCACCAATTTTTTTTTCTGGACACATGTGAAAAGTGAGCAGGTCTCGAAAGTTGAGTAAGAGTTTTGCTTGCATGTTATTTATTGGGATTGCACATGAACTGAAAGCCAGATTATTACCACCATTATGCTGATTATTGTTAATGTGGTGTAATACATAGCACATAACCTTTTTTGGCTTTACCATGTGTGTCAAGACAGAATATTTTCCATGCTAGTAGCAGGTCGTGCGTATTAGTTTCAATTGAAATCCACACGTAGAAAATGATAATCATAATAAACTAATAATAACAATAGTATTCTATGCATTTCATGTAATATGCTCAGGTTTTACTCTGCCGTCCTTCATGAGGCAGGCGAACTACATCACTCATTCGGACGAAAACCCCGATCTCTTGGGTCACCTTGATTACGTAAGTGATATTACATAAACCGTGACTCTGCAACTGAGAAGAGCAGTGGCTGGAGCTTTGTATGTTGCGAAAATGCCGATGGACGGAGAACGTTGCGTTGCTCCTACTCACTCCGTTCTTTAATAACTTCTTTCCAACTTTAGCTAGCTTACTTTTTATTATCGCGTTACATCATCGCTCGTAACTTTCTCGTTTTTAGCTATAAATAAGATTGGCACTGAAACACTGGAAACTTTGTTGCTCCAGCTCCCTTTTCCATGCGTGCCGTGCCTGCGAAACTGCCAGTTCTCACTGAACTCTTTCTCATTATGAGTTCAATGTGCAATTGCGGTTAGGTTCGTTTGGTTCAGAAGTTATGGAGCTTTTAAAACGTGTGCCAATGACTGTCATTACTTTTCATAGTTAACTATTATTAACACGGCCACCTTCACCTTTTCCCCACATCTTCCCACTTTCTTGCAAAATACACTTAATTCACTTTCCTATATAGTTTAGTTCCTAGTTAGTTTTATGGGGAGAAAATTTTCATTTTCCTCCTGCTTTTTACTTTTATGGGGTTGATTATGTAAGTCTATTATGATTAAGCATCAAGGCAAATGGCGAATTTTTTTTTGGCTTTTATGAGTGCAGAAGCACGAATCCGCGAGTGTTTTGTTGTGTGTGACCATGCAGAGAAATGTGTGGCTCTAGGATTGCTGAGCTGTAAATGAATTAGATCCCTGCATTATTAGAACCCTCTATCTCCATCATTCTCCTAGTCCTGTGGATTACGTTCCTCAATTCGAACGTTTTTCACTCCGCTCTCTTGGGTAAGGACGAAGGTGGTAGTGATGGGTGGTGGACGCGGTCACACGAGCGGCAGGAGAGAAGTGTGACTTTTATGTGAATGAAGTTTGACAAAAAGTTATGCGAATAAATGGGGAACTCCAGCGATGCGAAAGAGTGGAGCTGCGATAATTGTTTGATCTGGCAATTTAGATGTACAATACATTGTTACGAAGTGCATGGCGTAACCCCATTTGGTAACAGTGTGGTTACCCAATCTCTGGAACAATGGGTCACGATGATAATGATGAATCTACGCTTCTTCTCTTTCAGGGCCATTTTCTTAATGGACCTTTTATCAGTTGCGAAATTGAATAGTCCATGCTTTTAAAGGCAATTGCAGGTGAAAGGCCACCGGCTCTATTCCGTTGCGAAGCGAAAGTGCTTTAAAATTATGTAATTAACCCATTAAATGTTATCATTACCCCGGACAAGATGTTTGCTGGCTCTGTTGGAGATGACTTCATTGGAATGGTAGGCAGTTTAAGAAATACTTTAGTCATAAAATTCTAGTAAATGAGCCATCAACCATAATAAATACATAATTTTTATTTGCCCTGAGATGAAGAATGGTTGGAATCAGGCTGAAATATTTTTAATACGCGATTTTTTTCTTGTGGAGCAGAATGGAAAATGTAAATGAAACAACAAGCCCACATACAAAGTATTTTTGTGGAAAAGCACATCTGCATTTTTAGAAACCAGTCCTAGTCGTGGTATTGGCATGAATATTATTTTTATTATTTTTATATGATATGATACGATAATTCTTGTTGTTGTTTGTTGATGTTGTGGTATCGAGATTTCTATTTTTTCTTACTAGATATGTATCTGGCTGGATAGGTGAAAAATGGAAATGACTTTTGCATGGAGTCTGCTTCGTTTTATTATCGCTAGTAGAAAGAGGATGCTGCTGATGATGAGCATCACGCACTTGGCATCTTTGAGTGCACCGAACTCCAGAAAAGAGCAAGTGAAACGAGTGAGTGATGATGATGCAGAGGAAATTTTAGGAGCTCTGGTCTCTAGAGCTGCTCATAAATAGCTTCGCATTAGCATGATTTTAGCGAAAGGAAATTTTTGCCAACTTTTTGCCATCTCCCAAGAAGCGGCAAACAACGTTGGTCCAGGATATACTAACAAAGTAAAGTATAGTGATAATAAATAAAAAAATCTGCTCTTTAGTCGTGTGGCAAAGTCTACTTGGACACGAGTTGTGTGTGAGTCAAGTAATTACATAATAAGAGTTTTAAACAAAGTTTCCCCTTAAAAGATTCTTTCATGCTAATAAATATTACACAACAAACTGGAAGCTGTAATAAATATCTCGAGTGTAAAACTTGCTACATGTTGGAAAAAGCTGATATAATAATCACGCGAAGAGAAGTATTGAACTGATGCTTTGTAGATTTATAGAGAAAAAAATGTGTTCATGACTGCTCAACGTTATTGATGTTATGAACGTTTGTGCAGTTCCTGCGCTCTCATGAACTAACCTCACTCGAAGCACACATGTCCTTTAGTTAAGTGAGCTAGAGGTGAAAAAGATACTACGTCTTGCCTTTCGCCTGCTCTCCTTCTTTAGATCATCATGGAGAGAGAGGAGCTCAGAGATAAAAAAAGTTGAATGAAAGAATGGATGGCTGGATGGATGGATTGGGATTGGAAAGTTTGTTTCTTGCCTTACTTGGCACATGTCAGTTTCTTCTTACTCCTTCCAATAACCCATCCATCACACTTTTTAAACAACATACATATTATATGTATAACGTATGTGAGCAAAAAAACTTATTTTTGCAATATGTTGTAAGTAAGTGTGAATGTGCATGTCGAATCTCTGCACTCATTCTTTACTGATTATTTTTATTACTTTTATAGATCGGCTTTTATTTATTTATCAAAAGGTTTGTGTACCTCTACTTCAATGTATGCATATTTATTCGAATATTGGAAGTCGGTAGATGTTTTACATGAGAAAAGTTGAGTTGGATGGAGATGAAATCGCCTGATAGGATAAAACGGTACAATTTTTTATCATGCTTCCAATGTAAGAAAAATACACTCTGCCCCCGTGTCCTATTGCAAAAGACGTTGCGTCTCCTTTTATTTTTGGGTAATCATCATAATAATAATGATACAAAGTAGACTTTTTTCATGCTACTTGCTCTTTGCCACTTGGCTGAAGATTATAACGATCATTAGAGAAAAATTTTCGTGTTTTGTTGATCTTGCTTTTGTTTTTGTTTTTCTTTAACTCTCTTGTTTTATTGTGTGCAGAAATCATTCCGTGCACCTTTTCCACTAGGATCATCCGTACACTGGGTGAATCGAAGATGATGCAAACACGTCAACAGAATCGATCAAATGGAAAGACTCCCAAACTGCGTTACATTTTTATTTTCCATTCAATCATTTGACACGCCGTTATGCACAAATTGAAAGCCGTGATAATGACGACGATGATGATGGCAATAATATTTAATAATATTTATTATTACCTAGAAATGGAATTTGATTCCGACTTATCAGACACTTGCAGAAGTAAACAATCCGACTGTCAGTCTATTACACAGTAAATGCAAATATAATGACATAGTATCAAGCGTTGTAGCGTGTCCATGACTCTGTAATCTCTGCACCAGACAATCACTTCAAACCAGGACAAATTTCATGGAGCAGCCTGACTTTTCTACAAAGGGATTTGCAAAAGTGTGATCACATCAAAGGAGACGAGTTCATTGAAAAAGTAACCTATGTCAACGTAACGTCTGTGGTTTTCACTCACTCACCCATCCAAACTGAGGTGTCATTTGAATTGAAGCTCTGTTGATTATTACTGTTTCTACAGGATGTTAATGTTGTGATTACTTCGCAATCAGATCCCACTTTTCCGGAGATCACTCATTCAGAATGCTACTGATATCGAAATAAAAGATGGGTTTTGCGACAAAGTTTGAGTGAGGTTGAGACATGAATTTCGAGATTAGGCTGAGTGTGTAATCATCACAATGAGAAAATTGTTGACAGGTCGCGCGGGTTCCCACATTGATTCAACAAACTACATACAAAACTTTTCGCGTAACTTTTCATTCAAGTGGTGGTTGAGTTGTGACAGAAAGCGATAAGACAAGAGAGAGATTCTCGTGTTTGTTACATAAATGCTAATATTTACAGGATGAACGCAATTTCACCCATCCTACGTCAATCCCCTCTCCACATTCAGAAAACACACACAAACTTTACATAAGACAGGCAAACGAACAAAAGGCGAGTTTTTGGGAAAACGACGATGTTGATTAAATTCCTACGAACCCTACGTTTCGTCATGCTTTCCCATGCAGCTCGTTGTATAACAGGTAACAAAACTCGTGAAGTGATTCCATGCTAATGATAAAGAGAAATCAATTTGATACGAAGTAGATCGATGCACGTAAATAATGATTTGAATTTCTGTCGGTATGAGTGATGGCAGCGCTCAATCATGTCATAATCGGAGTTCATCGTGAATGTTCAAAGGTTCAGAGGAGAGAAGATAAAAAGTGATTTTTTTATCGACATTCATCGGTGTATTATTGATATTTGTGATTTTGTAGAGCGGAAAGAAGATACCGATTTTATATTTGAAGAGCGAACAAAAATTCGAGTCAAATCAAATCAAATAACAATTGTATCAGTAGCATGAAGACTTGGAATTTCCTTCCATTGAAATTCAATAAATTCCTGAGCGTACGTAATTTTTTTTCCAAGTGCCTACTTCAATGCCCCATTTCATAATGTTTCTGTTTATAAACTATGGTGCTACATAAGCAGATACATTATACATAAAGAGCGTGGTAGAGGTAAAATGAAAGGTAATTCGAAACAGCGAGACGATCATTTCACCATAAATCACCAGCAGCTCGTAATTTTCCGAAGGCAATTTGCAATTCGAGAACCAGCGCCGTCGGCTTGTTCCACATTCGAAATTATGTGAAATGAAAGCCATAATATTTTGTAATTATGACAGCGATAATCGTTCCCCTGACGATGCTCTCTGCAAATTGTATCAAAAGCGTAGCTGCTATTCTTGGAACTCTGTTCGGGTTTCTTTGCTGTATTTGGCAATCGATTTCAACTTCCTTTCGAATGGATGATATTAAAGATAAACATGTGAAACGGAGAAATGGTGCCGTTTTTACCTTTTCCTATATAATAAAAAGTGCTCAACTTGGAAATGCGATTTCCTTTTTATAAATTGCTCGAGCCTGTTGCTTCACACCGCATTGCTCATTATCATAAGGCACGTATTATAAATTGAAAGTGTGTCAGAACTCCAGCGGGTTCCACTGCTCATGGGAAAAGTGCCCTGCGTTCCACTGCTCCATAATAATAGATTGGAAGTTGCTATTTTTGTAGTTGATGAGTGGTAGGGAGCGGAGAAAATTGCAACATTTGTTAAGAGCATGGACGTGATAATCGTAACGGGAGCAAGCAAACAGGCCAAAATTTCCTTGTTATGTTATTACGTTATAATGATTCAATGCTCTCTTTTGATGGAGACCTGGCGTTTTCCCAGTGTCCATGAATAATTGAATGGCCTCACGCCTTCACAAACTGAGCGCATTCATTTGCTCGGCGCTTCGTTGTGAAACTCTTTTGTGGAACATGCGTGCACCGTTGACAATAGAAGAGCAGAAGGACCATTAGAGAGAGAGAGGACAGGGAGGAAGGAAAATGACATTGAGGACAGGATTATGTCATCATCGTCAATACACCGAGTCAACTTCGTCATCCAACCGAAGCAGAAGAAAAGAGTTACATAAGCTTTGTAATAGCATTAACCAGGCCACGGTTCCTACATAATGCAGAAATGATTTTCCCATTTTTGCACACAAAGAATAATGAATGAGAGCAGATTGAATAATAACGTGAGTGTATGCGCAGTCAAGTTAAGACCAAACAGTCACACAGCCAGAGTTTGCCAACAGCCAGAACCACCACTGCAAGGTAAAATGGTAATAAAAATATTACCGGATTGTCATGTCACGGCTCTTTCTTTTGAATTGCAAACATTGTGCTTGTTGAGAGATTCGCAAGTCAGGCTGCTTCATGGAAGTATTAAGCATGTTTGATTGTCGCAAGTCATTGTCATTTTCAGCGGATCTGGATGGAAAATGATCCACTCACCTACAGGAAAAAACGCTGAGTTGAGCATAAAAAATGCTTTACAGCTTTTGAACCATTGCAAAAAGCAATTTTTGCTATAATATAATGTTCGCTGCCAATTTCCTTGTGTAACGTTACATATTACTGCTGACGCTGCTGCTCCACCTCGAAGCTGTATACTTAAACACTTTGCTTTTACCTTACCTCGTACAACGAAAACTAACAAAGTACGTAATGCTGTATTATTTACGTGGCCTATTTTTGAAAAATAAAAAATAAAAAAGAAAGCTACAAAGTAAAGTGTTCCATCCCAAGTCAACCAGATGTGGCATTGACTGTGTCGGTTACGTTACGTTGTACAGAATGTCAATAAAAAAGCTAATCATCATTGTAGTAATAACGGTGTCATTCATAGAAAAGGAGACAAGACAAAATGCACAAAGTACAAACAAATAAAGTAAAAAAAGTATGCTAATGATCCGTTCCTTATGCACATGATAATCTGCAGAAGCCATGAACGTTTTGTGGCAACAGCCAGCAGAGGTTCACTTGGCTTAACTCAACTCATTTAATTCCGCTTTCCCTCCCATCTCGTTGTCGCGTCGCCCGCCCCACGATTTACCCAAATCATTTTTTATTAGTGAGCAAAGCTCTGTATGTAATATGTAATAATAATCATAACTCTGTCTGGGTGAGTGCGACTCATCCTATGTAGTAATATTTAGTCTCATCATCATCCCTCTAGTCAATTCATTTTTTCTCCATGTACTACGAAATGAGTACATGAAATGGTTTAGTAGTCATAAAATGTTGCATCACAACAACAGCTCCATCATAACATGAGTATTACATCGTCGTCCGTTTTTATTGTGTTAGAGCAATTTTTCCTCTGCTCTCTTCTATTTGACTCTACTCAACGTAAATACGTTCCAGTTTTCGAGGAAGCTCCAACTGAAACACATGTAGCGCACTATTTAATAATCATATTTGCATGTTGTGGTTTGGACATGACACACGAGATGATTCATAATACTTTGTTGACTTAATAGCTCTTATGCAACGTAGCCAGCCGATTGTTGCAAAATTATTTTTGCAATAGGCAAAATTTGCTGAGTGAATAATAGAGTCCATAGCGAAATGTAAGTGGTGATGGTTGGCAGACAGGAGAGAAATAGCGAACCGTGCAGAGTGCAGGGACACTAAAAGAATGTTCCACGCTAAATGAGAACTTTTTGCTTAGCCCACAGACAACCGAAGGTTTTAAGTTTTTTATGTGTTTGCACACACCAACGTTATGGTTGCAGACGAGACATCTAAATAAAAGACGAACCTTGGCTAAAGTGGTACACCAAACTGCTACTCCTATTTCGTTGAAAATAGGCAGCGACATGAATACTTCAACTTGGTACTAGATAATAAACTACATGGCGGAGGTTTTAGCTTGGATTTGTGCAAATAAAACTTTGCTAGGTCATCGGATTAGAACACTTTCTCTATTTGCCTGGACAACTAAACTCAGACAGAAAAACTCCGGCGCCTAGTACCTTTTACCATAGTATTGAAAATCTTTGTCAGCCTAATGCACCAAATCAAAGCCGTGTTGTAATGCGATTTAAATGTTAGAAATAGTCATGGCTGACGCTCACTATTTAACAGACACAGTTCAATTTGCTTAATGAACTTGACTCCAGAAACAAATGAATGCATTAATTGATTGATATGGAAACGTGGGTGACAATGATGACGTGTCAGGTTTCATTGACCACGAATAAATTGTTTTGATAGGGACTTCAAAGAAAATAAAGAGAAACGTTTAGTTCACTTTAATTGAACAGACAGTCTGTCTAAACAAATGAGCGCCATGTTATGTCATCAAAATTGAAGTGTGTCAAAATTTAGGTTGTTATGGAACATAGTAATTCTGCAGCGATGGGATTATATCGATGAAACAATAATTGTTGTTAATATTGGCTAATATGTGGCTTTGAAGGGTAAGTGCATTTCCTACTGCGAACCGTTTTTTAACTTTCAAGTAAAGTCATTGCTTTGCGGTTTTCCCTTGCCGATTACTGTGTGTCATGGCGCTTAAATGTGCCTTACTGTGCCTGTCAAACTGCTGACACATCTCATTCTGCTAAATTGTCTGCGCAAGGTAATGCGGTGATGGCTGAAGGAGAATTGCGGAAACTGGAAATAAAATACTCTTTAATTCCCTTTCTGTGTGCATATACAGTAATAATAATAATGAGTTTTGTTTTGCTCCATCGTCACATTTACCATCTCCATCACTCTCATTTCTGTGATGGTGATGAAATTGTGTTCTGCAAAACTCCAATTCTTCTTCTTCTCCTTAAAAATGAATTCGATGTTGGAGTGGCCATGACAAAAATAAATAATTCATTCTCAACGCAACTTTTTTCTTTTATTATTGTCATCGCTGCAAACTTGAACTTGAATTCATATTGCTGTTATATAAAGTGCGTTACAGATATTCCGTAACTGTTTTTGGGAGTCCCTCAATGCTACATGCTAAATCAACTTATTTTCGAGTGATTTAATGTCTGTCTGCTTTCAACTTCACCAGTTTCTAGATAACGATGCTCGCTAGATTGTTGTGGTATTCAGTGAAGTCAGAGTTAGATACTATTATTGATTTTAATTACCTACGATAGTTTCTTTTGTTCCTATGTACTTATCTTTACACTCTAACAAAAACAAAATAGTTTGAAAATGCAATTCTGCGTAAAACAAAAGATAAACAAAACGAAGGCCTTGAAATACATTTCACGATTGTGACACTGTCACTGCGTTGCTTTCAAATAACGTCATCTACAATCTCAGGGAATTGCTCAAAGAAAAAAGTTGCTTTTCGATTCACAATTAAAATACAATATGAGAGAGAGCTCAATTTAAGGTTGACTCCAGTAAAAGTGAGTCTATGTAATAATAATCATCGTCTGAGACATACAAAAGAGCAATTTAATATTAAATGGGTGTGTGATTGTAGAGTTGTAGTAACAAGCGAAGCAAAGCTAAACAGGTAAAAACGGTTCACTGAAAGACAAAGATTCATTGTCAAGGGTGCATCTAGTCAACCTCGAAAAAAAAACGAGCAGTTAAGTTTCTGTGTTAGTAACACTCTACAGCTACTCAAATATTCGCACATGAAAACTATCGTGATTTATTACTCGTGGCATCATCAACCATCATAATCATTGTTAGCACAATCTGTGCGCATGATTTAACTTTACTCACTAAAAAACACAAAAAAACGGGCAGAGTTAATGTCGATTCCGATGATGACGACGATGATGATGATAGTTATGATAATGAAGATCTCGCAATCGTTTTGCATCGCACCAAGCGAGTAGTAGTAATAAATAAGTATTACTCCATCACCACCGCCAGCAAAAATTGCGAGCTATTTAATAATAATGGTTTGTGAGAATGATGATGATGAAGACGATATAATATTGGAAGTACGTTGGTATGCTGTCTATTACATGATAATTACATCAATATAGTAGTACTTTTAGTATAGAGAGACCGAGTAGACACAAGTGTTTGTGATCTTGAAACGAATGATGGAATGGAACCTTGGCCGCGACCTCAGCTCCTTCTTTTTCCTTCTTCCTCACTTCCGTATTGCCACGAACGAAGAGATAGGCAAGGCAGAGCGAGTCTGCTTGGTACATTGGAATAAAAGCGAGTTCGCAATTCTCTCGCTTCACATCACTTGGAATCTCTTCGCACTCGCTGACTCACTCCTGTCGTTCGCAATGTTATGTACGCAGATGTGCAATTTTTTTTCTTTGGTGGCCATATTCCAAAATGGGAATGTTAAGCAAGAACATGTTTTTATTGTTATGCCTTTCAGCTCTTCTACAATTCTCCAAATCACAGGTCGAATTTTAGGCAGCTTCACTTTAAGTCCCAGGCTCGCAGCGTGGCGCTTTTTTAAGACAATGAGTGAAATAGGTTTTTACGTCAAGTGCCAAATTCTCCTCGTTCAAGCAACTAGCCAATAAAATGTCTAGTACGATTTTATTGCATCAAATTATTATGTTACTTTGATGTAATTTCGACAAACCTACATAACATCCATTCGATTCTGCTCTTGCAATAGCATTGTTCCAATGACTTTTTCTGCTGTTCAATCATATTAGTGAGACATCATGGTGGGACTGCATGAATGCGGCGCATTATGACTCCTTCAAGAATTATTGATTGTAAAAGAAGCATAAAAATATTAATAATAATGCGTTTTCATAACATCTCATGTTCCAAGACACACGAAGCAACTCGAATGTCACTCAATGTCTTCATCAACCTCAACCTTGTTTTTGATTTACATAACAAAAATGTGTATGACTGGCGCAAGTATTAAGTCACCGTTTTAGTCATAGTCATAACAAATTTTATAACACAAATACATGCCAATGATTTGCAAAGTGCTTTGGTTATCAATAAATTTAATGAGACAGAGAACAGACATTGTTGCGGAATTAGATCAACGAATTCCTTGAACATTAAAAAAAAGCTTTTGATATTGACAAAGTATTCATATGCAGAAATGAATTTATTTAATGCTTAAAATCAAGTACATATTTATAATGCGGCTGATAACAAATTAAATAGAGGAAAATGATGTTATCCTGTTTACTAAAGTAAAATTACTTTGTTTTCAGGGAACGTAAATTGCTATGTGAATATTGATTAAAGAGCTGGAAATATTTGGGACATGGAATGCAGTTGCCTGACTAAAGTGACTGGTACGCAGCTGGGCTGCACGTTACCTCCCATTAGAGATAAACTGAATTGAGTTAGCTTTTGCTTAATATAAATAGACACTGACTGCAGAGCTTCCCCATTCAAATATTTTTTTTTTGTTTCTAAGTCAATGTCAATAATAAAGTTAGGTAGGTGTACGAGTTTTATTTATTGCAACACTGCAGTTGTGCTGTGTAGTCGAACGACCTCATTTGTACAATTAACGAGATGGATCATAAGTCGACGCATGTACCTAATTTGAAAGTGAACTTGACTTGATCAAATTAATCCAAAACACTGGAAAAAAATGTGTTACATCGTCTGTCTTCCCAGATGGATGGATGGCTTGATAGGAAAGACAAGGTACTTTTCATTTCGCAATTTACATTGACATCAACTACAAGCTTACAAAGTAAATAGTGAATGCAATGCTACGTAGGTGGGCAGACAGAAAAAAGTAGAAAAATAAAAGAGAGTTCATTTAATAAAGTAGATTATTTGGACATTGTGCTTTTCATGGAGTAGCTATTAGTTTAGTAACTCACTACAAATGAAATGGAATAGCCCCATCTAATTTGGGCTCTGTTACAAGAGTCATAAAAATAATAATGGGTAATCTACTTGGTTTTGTCTCGTTTCGGACGTTAGAGTAGCGAGCGTTTTTGTTATTTTCTTCATTCTCCATGCAACAAGGAAAAAGAGAGAAAAGGGAAAGCGAGTAACAAAATACTTTTTGTCAAAGACAGGAAGCCACTGAAATCTCTTTTTTCCATTCTAATGGAGTACGACGTAATATAAATAATAAGCGGAATAATTGTAGCAGTACAAAAGAAAAATAATAATGATAAAAGGAATGAGAAATGAGAATAAAAGGAGGAATAATAATGGGCAGTGAAGAGTGTTGAATAGCTGGGTGGAAAAGATGGACGGCTGGACGGTGTACGTCGGATGGACGGACATGGACAACAAAGATTGCATGACATATGTATTTTTTGTCTATTTTCAGTTAGCTAATCTCTGATAAATATCTGGCGCAACGTTTCCTTTGTTAGCGTCGTCACCGCCTTGCTACCAACACAAAACCTTTAAATGCAAATTAATGTGCCTGCCCAACTAAAGTTGTAATAAGGTACTCAGGATTTAAATTTTATTCGCGATGCAAACAATTCGAGTCAACTTTCGTACAGGTAAAACAGTTGATTATTGAGTATTTTCCAGCTGAACAGGCAAGTAGTAAAATGGGATTGGAGTGACCCTCAAAAAGTATTTGGATAATAATAATATGTATCTCCTTGGCACATTGCAATTCACTCACTTGCTTTTGTTCTGTAATCATCATCTGCAGCAACAGCATCAGTGTACTGACTGCCTTGTTATTATGATTATCGACGAGCTCATTACATAGTTTAGAGATCATGCAACAATTTTTTCAAGTATCTTCCGGTTACTCGCTTCCATTTTCATGTGAAAAGAATGAAGCGAGAACCTTCCACATCGTCTTCTTCCTCTCTTCGTTACGTACCTACCTCACTAGCAGAGATTCTCTGCGTAGATTGATTAAATCAATACGGCAAGCGAATTTGATCTGTGAACTGGACTGGGCCACGACACGAGTTCGAGTAACACAAACACAAACACTTGCTAACGCTACCCTTGCACTCTGCACAAGTTCAAAGCAAAGTCTAATTTCATACCATTGCTCCATGTGCCTTCGAACAAGCTCTGAGTATGGAGCGATTTGCATAATGTGAGCGTAATCGAGGTTCTTCGTGGTTAACTCCCCGAAAGGCATAAAGCATTCTGGAAAAGTGGTTGAAAGATAAATATCAAAAGGGAATCCACTCGCAGATTGCGTACGCACAAAGCATGACAAAACATTTACTGGCTCCATAAAATCCTTTACTCTGTTATCCAATTTTTTCTGCATGAGGAAGGGTTAGGTTGATTTTTTGCTGCTCTGTACTGTTAGGCGGATTCTTTATTTTTGCGTGCGACCACACACGCAGAATGAATGGAAAACACGACTTTTGATGCTGATATGAAAATGTGGAAGGACGCAAGGTTAAAGGTAGTAGCTCACTTCTTTTTATGTACATCCATGATTATACAAGACAACAACAAGCCTTTTAAAAAAATTGATGCATATTTAAATATAATCATATCATCATATTTCAACCTGAATCTCCTACCTCTTTTTGCCCCTTTTCGCACTTCCAAGTTCCAAAAGTACATAGTGAAGTATCCGCACAATGGAAAATAATGAAAAAAATCAAGTCTCTTATTATGCGTGTGCGCGTGTGTGTGAACAAAAAATTGCATTAGTTTGAAAAAACACTTTCCGTGCCATAATTTTCATCCTAGTGAGGATAAAGATCACAGTCAATTTTATGAGCATTATCCTTAAGTTGGTTGAGCATTGAGGGGACAACTTTGCTTTTATTTTTTGAGTTGATTGGTGAATCAAGAATCAAGATTCCATTTAAGCCATTTTATTTTATTTATAACACAAGAAATTGCACGCTTGTTTTACAAGATGGAAGTGAGCAGGAGAAAAAAAAGTATCCTCCAAACACCAATAATGGCAATATCGTCCTGTTGTAGACAACGTTTCAGGTTCAGGTTGGTAAGTGGGTGCTATTATATCTAGCAATATTATTATAAACGTAATAAATTGTATCACGATAAAAATATTTTTCCCGCAGCCATTTAAGCCTAATATGCGTATAACATTTTGTCATAAATAAAAATACACCAAAGATGGGCATGTGTCGATAAATCAGATTCAGGGATCGAATTAGCAAGCGAAATAATAAAAATGTTAGCCTATCATTTAAAAAAATGTGAGCAACGACAAAACAAAAATTTGTTTCTTTCTTGACTTTATTGTGCGTTGCATAAAAAAATGTGAGCATAACAAAAAGCAGCGTCCGCTGATATTGAGAGACTGTTATGTTATAAATAATCCCTATGTACTATTACAATGCGAAAGACGTAAAAAAGAAATGATCTCAGATTTAAGCAATTCAATGACAGAAGGTAGGTGGATTGAAAAGGTAATGGTAAAAATGTGTTCTGCGATCACGTCACTTGCTCAAAACAGGAAAAAAAAAGACACGCAACGGAACGCAGCAATAATGTTAGTTAGTGAGTGAGTCAAAGTCCTTCATCGCAGACGAAGCCGTTTTCATTAACGCCAAAGTCATTATCAAAGTCAAGGTGAGAAAGCTAACTGGCTGAATGGTCAGAAGGTTGAGGTGTTTGCGAAAGGAAGGTGGCTTCATAACTTTGATTATTCCATTACATTACAACATCGAAAATAATCATAAAAATGATACATTCCTGTGTCTGAGAGGCACACATGCCTAAATCTGAGAGAATAATCGCAATAAAAAATAACTGCCATTATCCATGAAGGAGGAGGCGCCTACAGTCAGCACAGCTACTGACTAAACAAAGCAGTACTACGTATGTCTCAATATAAAGCGAGATTGCAGCTTTTAATGGTGTACTTGATCATGATCATGATTTTTTCGCTCCTACAAAAATATTAATCCACAGGATAGGATAGTGCAGCCTTCGCTTTAATCCACTGTGTAGGAAATGGCGTCCTTAACCCTTGGGAGTGTTGTACTCGCTCACTGCACTTCCAACAATACCATTCCATTCCTTTCTGCGATTTTCATCCTCATTCCAACTCTTAATGAGTCTAGTCTACACCATCCTTTCTTGTAAGTTTTAGACCGTCTCATGGTGAAGTCTTGATCATGATCATGGCGATGATCCTTCTTGTAGCACAAATTTATTATTCATTTATAAAGCTTTTTCATGTTTCTCCAGTTCCTTTGATTACATGAAAAATTATTCCATCAGAATCAATTGCGCTTATTGTAGTATTATGTATTATTACCTATTCAATGTTTTTTAAATAGCACTAAATAAAAAATATTTCTCTACAAAGCACAATTCTTTTCCTTCCCCTGCTCACGAATCAATATATTTACTGCATTTGATTGGAGTTCACACAATTTGCAATAAACAAGCGAAAAAAATTGGTTGCTTTAAGGATTGATGAATCCATCTGTAAACGACCTTTATCTGAGCACTTATTTTAATATTTATGTTGCGTGATTCAAGTACGATAATCGCATCATCACAGCATCTGAGGAGGTTACACCCATTCGGGGCTTTGATGTAACAATGATGAATTCTACAAATACCAATATTTTCATTTTGGATAACTTAATCTGTAATCATTACTTGGTTACTATAACCCAAGCATGTGCATAGAGATGAATGTGCCCTGCCTATGAATGTTGTTTTGTTTAATGTTCAGCCTATAACATTTTTTCAGGCTTTAAAACTTGCAGGGATTTGGTTTTAAATCGTAAACACATTCATTTTTATTTCGACACAACCTGAACCATGTACCATAGGAGTGGCGTAATGGCGTTATTATTACTGCATCTAATAAACTAAATGATGGCATTGTCGGCAAGTTCCCATTTTTTATTTTGTCGTGTCATCATCAATATCGACGTAATCTCGCCATTGCAGGACGAATGGGAAATGGCACCAGGTATCCATCGGTCCATCCCCAGGATTCTGAATCCCATGCAGACACCTAAAACTTAATCCTCTGTCAATAAAATGGACAACGTCGCATTTCGGCACATAGACACGTCCCAGTGACTAAAATGTTTTTGTGTCTCTACTCTGTTTATTACTGTGATCGTCGTCATTGATGGCAACGGCGATGGCAACGGCAACAAGCGGGAGCCACACACAGGCAAAGAGACAAGACAAGAATAATTCTCGAATCCCATTGACAGCCGTGATTGTTTTGTTAGTTACTATTTTTCCATTGTATTCGCTTAAATATACATTTTTTGTTCCCTCGTAACGGTTCTTTCTGTGCACATGAACCATTTGCTGTTGATTTGCTCCTGGCAATTCGAATGGCGCAAAAGCAGCGTTCCATTAGTCAGTGTCGTATGAAAAATAACGTTGTCATTTTTTGTGCCTCGCTCAACACTCCATACATACAACAGCAATACAATGTATTTTATGCCGTTTTTTTGCGAGTGCCTGTTGCAAACCTCGCCGTACAAAATCTTTATCCATTTCGCTTTGGTCCTTGTGTGTCTGTTCTGCATGTAGAATTCTGATTAGCACTTGAAACAATTTTACTGTGTCATGTTCAAATAATGCGAGCCGAGGAGTGAGAAGAAAACCGATCATTCCAATGAATACTTTCCACTCAAATAATACGCAACAATGACCACTACAACCAAGTTGATAATGACTGATCATTACTTCTATATAGCTATAAGCCGAGGACACAGTTTAGTGAGAAAAGTAGTCCAAATACCGGGTCCATTCCATAGCAGGACAGAAAAAATGATATTGGAGGGGCATCAAGGATTTTGGCGATTGTAACTCAATAGATTCATGCTTGCCCGCAGTATAGTAACAGAAGGCAGGGCAGATGAGCGTGCATCAAATATTCATTACCTAAGCGAGCGAACGGAAGCTGAAAAATGAGATTCATTTATCTGACCTACATTTCAAGCGTTTGGACACACGAATCTAGGATCGCCTACCCAAACTGTAACTGCAGTAAGTCAAAGTAGTAAAGCCGGGTGACAGCAGCACCAACAACGCAAAAAGTGCGGAGCCAAGTTTCCCTCGCAGCAAAGATATCATAATTCTGTGAAATGATGACAGACAACAAACAGACAGAAGGCAAATTATTCCTTTTTTCTCACTCTCCGTCTTTTTCTCATCTCTTGTTTTATTTTCGTTCCTCACGCTCCGCTTTCCTCCGTTTCTATGACCGATTAGCTTTATTTTGTAAATTTATCACTTGCATCAGTGGCCAAGTTTTGCATGCGTAGTCTAAACACAGCAGCCGTCATTTTTCTTTGTCTCTGCCGAAAATATCGTTGTAGATTTAGATAGTTGAGTGTCACAAATCAAAATATTATGACTACGACTCTGCCGTTAGTGTGGACTCTTCTCGTTTTATTTTTACCTGATCTGAAAGACGGATTTGTCTTGTCAGAAGGCATTACGGACGCATTTAGTCTTTCAAAATCGCAGTTGCTGTGATTGCGCTTTGCTCAAGCTGACTTGAGCTGATGTGAGCTTCACAAGCTTTAATAAATAATCACACTAATATTGTTTATTATTATCATATTATTACAATGTATGTGGAACAGACAGACAAAAATTTTGATATTGAATGAAATATTCATGACATTTCTCTGTCATGATCAATGCCTCCGGCGCATTTCAAGATTCATCCACAAGTGCAATAGGAAGAGCAAGAGCAGCAGCAGCAGGAGTTTCAGTGCCACAGTGAATGTCTGAGCTAAAGCTGAAGCTGACGCTTTTTCGTGCTCAAGCCACATATTTTCAATTCTCACTCTACATTTGCAAATTGCAAACATTGTATTTAATACGAGTTGCAAGCTTTGCTCTGTACATTATAGCATTCATCACATCACTTCATGACATGACATGAAACAAAGTTTGAAAAAGTGTATGTGTGCACAAACAATAACAAAACTGTTCGCATGTACTCACGCAGCCATTAGCAGCTTACATACAACTTACATTCTTTAGCAGATAGCAGACTGCACGGCGAAAAGTAGGACAAGAGGAAATGCAAGAATTAAATATACACACGTTTTTACAAACGACTAACGAGCATCACTACCACCATTTTTTAAGTCAATGGCAAATCCGAGATAATGAGAATAATAATGATATTTAATAGTGTACAAATATGCATGTATTTGTGCATGCCACATGCTGGCAATAAGTCCATAAGAGGGAAAAGCGTCACTTCACTTCTTCTCCAATGATATGATATGGGTGCGAGTAAACTAGGAAAAATATTTTTAATGAAAATCTATTGAACATGATATTTAAGTACTGATACGTTTTTGGAACACTGTGTGCAGGTCCACTCAACTCATCTATTTGTGTGCCACTTTGTTCCTCTTCATTCATCCGGATGGATACACTGAACTCTGAAAAAGAGCACAACTGGAAACTACGCGAAAAAAGCGGTTAGCGTGATGATGATAGAAAAATGTTCTTTTCAAAACATTGTTTGAATGTTATGTGTACCAGTTCAGCATAATGATGGCATAATAGAGTGAAATAGAATAGAATGCCCTCACATGAAAAGGCGTTGCGTTTGGCAAAAAAATGGTACAAAACAAGTGTTGCCGAACCAAGCCATTGTGTATCTCTGTTAGCAGGAATAATAATTGTAATTGTACTAGTAATAAAATGGTCATATAAATAACAAATTCTGGAGTGGCAACTTTTTCCTGTCAAAACTTTTTCTCTCTCATCGTTTTTTGCCAGGCGGTGATGTAGTACATGTATGTACCTACATATCTTAGCTAGTAGATATAAGCTTTTGTCGACTATGTTTGTGTCAAAGTACCGTAATCCAGGTGCCAAAGTGGTCGACTCCCTGTTGGCCCAGTTGCCCACTCTTATCATCGCGTTTTACCATCATTGGCCAACAACAACAGTTGTTGTGCTCACTAAGAAAGAAAGGTGTAGTAGACTCCATTCTGCATTATTAAATACCATTATTATTGCTATGTGTTAATACCCCTTTTATTTTCGCATGGAGAAGTCGGACACAGAGAAAGAATGAAACAATTCATGAATGCGCATCTATTTACAGTTGATTCGATTCTCATCGGATCGGAGGGTGCAGTGAAGTGAAGTGAAGCCACTAAGGGGAATGACGAAAGCTTAGCCCAACATAGGAAAATTTGTTTTCCAGGTGATCATGAAACATCCCACTAGTGAGAAAAATATTTTTGCATTATTAATGTTGTTTTGTTGGTGAAAAGTAGAGCTGATGGTGAGATTGGGATAATGGAAGTGATGAAGAGATGATGTGATGGGAAAAGCATAAAAATGTTGTGCTTTGTTGGAGATGGATGCATAATATTTTCACGGTGTTATGTATTAAATTTGACACAGTATCATCATTATCGTGATCGTCATCACGGTGATGCATCACATCGCACCACATTATAGATGAATACAATGTTATTATTATGCATCTGTCTATCATGATTATTGTGTTTCGACTAAGAGGCTAAATGTGGAGCAAGCTTTTGGTGAAAAGTGTGTCACCGTGTGAGCTGTCCTCTTCTACTGGGAACATCTCTCGCTACGCTACACAAAGCAACGTGCCCACACCGAGGCTAATGCTAAACTTTAAAGCTTTAATTCTAATCAGCGTTATAAAAACGTGATTTTTTTTTTAGAAACTCACACATCCACATACGATTTTTCCTCTATTTTGGAAAATTTCAAGTGTCTACACAATTTCTGACTAAACACCAGAATATTACATTATTATTACTATCATCATTATAATATATAGTAAAACTATCATCAAGCGATAGTGGTAGACGTTACATTTTTTCTAGAATAAATGAGAGTCAGTAAAAAATGAGTGCAAATTTTTGTTTGAGAGGAATAAGGAAGATGAGACTTAATACATGCAAGATGAGGACTGTTGATAGTAAGGGAAAAGTAGATTGAGTGTATTTTTAAGCGACGCTTCTTGCTGCATACCTCCTTCAATTCTTCCCTTGACAATGAAACCCTTCAGCCTGATTCCTCATTTGCGTACATTACAAATGTACCTAATTTCGTCCTCGTCGTGTTTTCTTTTTTTGCACGAAGCCAACTTAAAAAATGCATGTGTGTGAGAGACGCGAGTGTTTCAATGAGTAAGAGAGAAAACACTCGAGTCATCTTGTCAAAAGGTAAAGTAAGGCAGGCAGAAAGTTTTTTTTCTTGAATCGAAAGAATTGTATGCAAGCATTGCAAGTTTCTACCTGAAGGTAGAGAAACATTGTCTTTTGAAAGGAATGAATGCAAAATAATGTGGACTCTTTCTCTGCCTACCTACCTACACGTACATAGTAACAGTGAGCAAGTACACGACAAGCGTCGTCTTTTCTCATGTCGTGTAAGTTTTTCTCTTATCAATAATCACAATCACGATGAAAAAATGTGTGCTGTGTGCTGTGTAGCAGCAACAATGTTTGCAAAAGATATAAAAGATCTGGTGCGATTTGAATTTGATGCAAGATTGAAAATGCAGTCTCTCCTTATTAATGTAACGGCAACCGACCACAAGAAAAGGAGGAGAAAAAAAATCTGAGAAAAGAGGAACGAAAGCTTGCGAGACATGTTATTACTATAATATTATTATACTTTTCTACTTACAACTCAACAATGTATGAATCTCTATAATGTTTATGATGTATAAAAAACTGCATCTAGACTCATCATCATCATCAAGAGCAGCAACATGAATGCTTACTCACAGCAGCGGTTGCTTGGTAATGGCAATGGTAATGGTGGTGGTTTTCAAGAAGATATTGTTTTTTGTAAGAAAAAAAGGAGAAGAATCGAGGTCGCGGAATACTTTCCTAATCAGCCTGTAACCATTTTGCACAGTAAGTAAGTAAGTAAAGTGAGCAAGTGAGTGAGTCTTGTCTTGAAAAATCACTCGTCCTCAACCTTTAAACATTTTCTTTAGCTCGGTTTTACCATCAGTGCATGTAGAATGCAGCAGCTCCGTCTGCCTACTTTACTGACTTGCATACTTCATTGTTTACATTCCACCTTCCCTTAATCTTACGCTGCTGCTGCCTTATCGAAAATATGTGCATAAATACTACAAAATTCACATCTTTCCCTCAATGAAATTCATAGGTACATACGTACAGAGGATTTTATTATTTATTTTTCGTTTTTTTCTTTCTCTCTCATTGCTTTCTTTTTGCAAAAAAACTGAATGTACCATTTTCAATTCGGTTTGTTTCCCTTGCAAAAATTGACTGGCTTCCTATTGAAACCCGAGGTGGCATGATTGGAGCATGTGGAAAAGTAGGTAGGGAAAGAATTAGCGATGCCAACGGAATTTTTCCTTGTCTAATTTCTTCAGCCCGTACTTTTGAAACAAATGACTGGTTGTTCTTGTGACATCATTTTCGTTGTCTGTCGTTCGTTTTTGACAGCTCAAACATTGTTTTAGCCGAATGCCTTTCCTCATCTCCCAATTTCTTTTTTCCTCAGTGACGTGACACATGGAACAAAAGAAGAGGACGATGCTTGCCTCAAACTTGTCAATTGCCAATAATCCGTTGCATGCATACAAAAAATATGAAATACCGTACCAGCCAGCCAGAACTGTGCTGTTTGTCTTTCCTGCACGAAATACACACATAATTATAATGAAGTTGTCATTTGGCAAATATTTAATCCTCTTTTTTATTATGTAAATCAAATATCGGCAAGTAGGGTTTTGTCGGATTGAGGACACTTTTCTTATTTGGACAGTCTCGTTTAGAAGTGGTGTTGAGGAAAAATGAGAATGAATAAGAAACTCTTAATCCCGTTAAACAAAGTTTCATTCACTGTTCCTAATACAGGCTTTTGACAGACTTCTCTTTTCTTGCGAATATGAGATGAGGATGTTCTTCAGAACTCTATAAGTGCTATAAATAAATAAAATACCTAGTTCCTCAACATAACTCATTCAGCTCATTTCATACAAGCTGAACCAACTCCTTATGACCACTATTATCATATCATCAATTTGCAAATGCCTAAATAATCTTCTTGAACCTATTTTTTAACACGAAAGATTTGCGCCTATCTTAATTACTAAATACTTGTTTATCTTTTTTTGAGACGGGAGATTTACACTTTGTAGATGAGGAGGAGATCATCGACTTCATGAGCTGGGCTTAAGCCCAGGCTCAACCCATCCTGAGCAGAAGAGTTAATAAATTTAAGATTAAAAATATTTAATTCACACATTAACATGAAAATAAAGTAATATCTTTTTAAATACTTTACACCAGGTCTCGATTCGATTCAGAGTTTTTAGTTCATTTCCCTCGCTCGCTGAAGAAGCAGTTTGGTAAATAAAATAAATATTACACCTTGAAACACACACGTTTTGTAAAATCATTTTTTCAAAGATGTGTAATAAATAACGCATTGGCCACTTGAAAAATTCGCATGAGCAAAAGGTGATTTAAAAATTTTAATTGCTCTTTTATTATGAGTCTTTCATTTTTGTTGGGATTACTCTACAAAATCCTAATTACAGGCCGTCAACATTTCGATCTCGTTTTCGTAAAAACAAATCATCGATGCTCATAACATGTCTACGCGGTTCGGTTGCTCCTATGTACAAGATAAGTGCGAAATATGTGTGTACTCACTTCATTGCATTACACAGAATAAGCTACAAGGTTTTTTTTCTTCAAATAAATTCACGAGATGTGCTTAACTTTAAATGGTTGCAAGTGAGTGAAGCCGTGTTTTCAACAAGTAGTTCACTATTCCTTTGTAATCTTGTATTTTTACAGTCCAAAAAAGAAACATTTTTATGTCTACCCTAAAATTAAATATTTTTTGGCTGCTTACATACTATTCTATTACAACCATCATTGTAAACCAGAGACGTATGAGTTCCTTGATTTGAATTCTCCATTTTTTAAATAAGAGGACATTGACTGAAAATATGTATTTACTACCTTGATTAAAAAAATCAGAACTGATGATTGATGAGAAATAGGAATCTCATAGTTTAATCCTTTCACTGACACAAGCAATTTTGACATACGTAGGTACTCAAAAGCTTTTTAATCTGCAAATTCTATGATTAAGCAATCGTAGGATGATCAGCTCAATTAAAATATTTTACACTATTCCTCCTTTGAACTGCTTGCATGAGTAAAGCTCAAGTTACACTTGCAATGTCATTCAAAGAAAGAAGTCGGGTTCGAGTTCCAGAAATATCGTAAAGGTCACCTGACACGTGAGTGGAAGTCAACTTTATCGAGCTAGTTTTGTGATGTTGAAAGACGAGTTGAAGTGAGCATTGCACAGTGTCAGTAGTAGTACAAAGTTTGTTGCCATGTCTAATTAGGATTCCACTACTTGTCAATTCTATCCTCACTAAAATTCTCTGTCAGTCATCTCACCCGAGTCCGAGTCACTTTAAAATTTGCACAGTTTGTAGTTTCACACACAGCATGAGGTTGCACACACAAGACTCTTTTATAGCCCACTTCATTCTCAGTCATCGTTTTATGACATAACTCTGAACTTAGAAGTCCCGGTGTGCAAACAGCATTCATAATTCATCTAACTTTTAACCTTATCCTCCTAACTAAACATTTCTCAAGATTACCATCAAAGGTATCAAATTACGCCCAGCCCACACACACACGATTTGTTATTTTAAGCAATTAGAGGACAATGTTTCATCAATGATGCAACGTTTGCCTCTCATTTTTATTAATTCTATTTTAATTACTCTTCGGAGTTATACAATCTTTTGTAGGATTAGCCCGAGTCTTTTTTTATAAGTTACTTAACACTTTTTTGTCATCACGCCCTTCATTACTTTGCTAATTTCCATTTCCCCGGCCCCAGCTACCTTAACTACTTTAAACTTCATACATGTGTGAACAAAGTTTTGCTCCATCCCAAATCCCATCCCATTTGTAGAAACCCTTTCCAAGCAACTGTCAATTTTTTTCTTGCACTCCAAGCAATTATAAAAAGATGTTCTCTACAGGTGGATGGAGACGGATTGTTATCAGTGATATAAAACAATGCATGTAATAAATTAAGGTAAGTGCATACATCCTTTTTTCTGGAGTCCAGCGTACAAATTGCAATTATTTAAGTTAGCCACACCACCCTCGCAACACCCATTCCACGAGTCCATTCTTAATTCTTAAATACTCGTCATGATCACATGCGTAACATTAATATTTTTCGCTTGAAGCAGTGCCAAAATTTTTTGACAGAAAAAAACTCCAGCCCCAAAAATATTTACTGTGTGTAAGGTACCTACATGCGTACAAAAGTTTTGCAACTAGGGTTTTACAAACTAAACTTTAAAAGTCCAGAGAGCCACGTGTATCCAATGCCCCGTTACGAGAAAAAACGGCTAAAAATACTCAGCGTGATTATTATAGAATTAAGTTGAAACATCTACATATCTACAATTTAGTTAGTTGAAAGGCGGATCATTTCCAGAAGTGGAAAAAAATGGCGTGTTTTGACCTTTACATTTTCCCTTTTTTATTCATTTATCATTTTCCATTTACATACAAAACATGCACATTCCACTCAAAAAAATACCACAGGGTCATTTAATGCTCACCATCAAATTATCATTCGTTAGGCTGTTTTTTCATTCTGTTCCATTAAAACGCGTGTGCTCTTCTCTCACCATAAAAATCTTCACATTTCATCATTGCAAAAAAGATGATATCGAAGTAAACGTTTTAATTTCTTTGGTTAAGTATTTACGTGAAAAATAAACATTCCACGTCATAGTGTACAATATGATGAACATATAAAATTGCAAAACACAAACATTTCTGTAATTATAATGATTACGGCAAGCTTGGATGATGATGAGATGAAGTGGTTCGAGTTGGAAATGCGTAGCCTTTACGGTAAAATTGTACTCACGCACCACGAAAAAAAACGTTCCCAGTAACTGGAAATCATTGGTAGTGATATTTATGTATCTACCTAGGTATTATGCTAATCTGGAAGAGATCTTTTTTGTCTTGGATTTTTGGCGTCGCGAATTAATGATGCAGGATGGATATGGACGAATGAAGACAAATAGGTAATGGTAATAAATAATGAAATTGGGAATTTTTTCAACTGATTGGCTGTTTAGGTAAGACATAAATAAATGATCAGGGGTCCAGTCAAATCAGATGGATGCAAAATTTTTAGTAGTGAGTGAATCACTTGGTTTATTGTTTGCTCTGTCAATCTTGACTCAAATTATTGAAAAGGGGCTGACTCCATGACGTGAAAGAAAACGGAACGCTGTGATTATGAAGTTTATTTATGCTTCTAATCTAATGCATCAATTGGTAAGAAAAAAGTGAGCAATTTTTGCATGTCTAAAAATTGCGAATGATCATCAGCATGCTTAAAGTAAGAGCAGCGCTGCTGTCATTATCATCACCATCAAGAATTTCGCAGCAGTGAGTTAAAGTTATTACATTAAGAAGATGTATAAATATGTATGTAACAGGAGTACGTAGGTATGTAAGTGGCGTCAAAAAAATTGCACGTAGTCTGTCTGTATCCACATGCGTATGATTGAGAAGGGTCCTTGAAAGATCAGAAAGGAAAAAGGTGGAAGAGGAAGTGACCCTGATTTTGTTCAGATGATCCTCAAAGACATGTTGTTCGACAGAAATATATTCCAAGTGAGTAACACATGAAAATGTATGGAGCAGCAGCAGCAGGAAAAAATTACAGCAGCAGTGTAACAACATAACATGAGCAGCAGTTAATAGTATTATTATTATCTGCGTCTTCTTGCCTAATAAAAGTAAGTGCTTCGTGCAATATTTATTCAGCGAACATGAATGTATCATTCCATTCTATGTCGAGCCGAGTCGTAATACCCAAATCTGTCCACAATGACTTGTCTTTTGTGGTCGTTATATCCCCAAGAAGAGCCTTTTTGGTAATGTTGGAGTCTCGAAATCGAAGAGATTCGCGAATAATGTAGTTACCTAAGATGCATTCTATTATTTGATTAGAACAAGTTTTGCTTCTCCTGGATAATGGAAATCACGAATCAAGAATAAGAGATGAAAAATTTATAATCAACTCTGGGCGAAAGAGATTGTGACAATAAAATGAATCAGTTGAGTTACTGCAATGTAATAGCAAGAGCTGCGCGAGCTGAGATGAAGAAAAGGAGACTTTGTAATCTGATGATATTAAATAACATGTCAACATCCGAACGATCCATACTAAGTAAATGTAATGACCATCTCATTTGCCTTTTTCATATGTCACAATATTTCATTTGGATTTTTTATGAGCGGCAGCAGACATACATCAAGCGTTCTTCAATTGAGATACTAAATACTAGAAGACATCCAGTGATGCGTTGCGACTTTTGCGACTGGTGCTGCCGCGAAGCGCAAGATAAGATCGTTCGTTCCCTTCCTACCCACACATCGATCCTCCTCTGAACGACACAATATCCGTTATGTAAAATCAAAGTGTATCCAATCCACCACTCGATTCCTGACTCCACCATCTTTGCTACTTCGTACGTTGTCGTTCCGTTGTCGACTAGCTTTTTGATTGACAAAGGTCTTTGGAATGCGAAACGTATAAATTGTTCAGCATGCACACTTCTAATTAAAAAATGTGACGTTTGCAGATTCGTCCTTAGACAATAATCACCAGCGATCCTTTTCTACCAAGTGGCCAGCAGCCTGGCTCATTTATTTATTGCAAGTGGATGTCTGCTTAATAAACTGTTAATAGCTGGAAACTAAACTGTCTCCCAAGATGGAGAACAAGTTCGCAACAGGAAATGATTATGGAAGATTGCATAACAATTTCGTACAAAATTATCTGAGCGAGCGAGTGAATAATCATCTTGGGACGGAATTATGTATGCACATAGGCTGACCTTTTATTTCTTCACTCACTCACGCTTGTACACAGTCACTTCAATTCTTGTAGTCGTCTCTAATCCAATTGCACTCGCTATGCAGACATGTACAATTTTGTTTCGCTAATAATAATACATTATCAAAGAAAAATGAGGAAGTGGCGAATGACATGGTTAAAGAAGAAAGGGCAAGGTGAAGACTGCCATTCATTTTAATCGACTGTCGATTCAATTGTCGAATTGTCCAAGCTTATGCATTATGCATTCACGGCTTTTAGAAGTACTTTAGCTTCCTAATTATTCCACACTCTTGATCTCTGTACCCTATTTTTTGCCTCCTCTCTCTTAAATAACTTCTTTATGCAATCATTCCAATGGAGATTAGTATAAAAAAGTCTGCATTTGCTCCAAATCACAGAGTTACCGCAGCACTCACTTCTTTAAATCCGGTATTAACTAATAAACGTTGATAATCTTACTTTTTCTATCTCTGCGAAAAAAATGCTTACTTAGTTGGTCATTCATCAGTTTTCTTAAGGATATGTGGAATGATTGATGATTGACAAAGTTGACATTTAAATGGGCATTTTGCAAACATTTATTTATCTTTGGGTAGTTTGCACAGGGTTGAAGAGGAAAAAAATTGGCGATATTTAATATGCTATTGTGCACAATATTTTCTTTCTACATTTATGTAATAATTTGTAAGACTTGGCATGTAAATTATTTATCTTGTCATGTTGCTCACTTCCTTCGGAAAAATTAGCAAAGTTATTTCCTCGCTGAGTTGAGTATTTTTAGCTAGAAAAGAACCTTGTTGCTGGCTTGATTATTTTGTTATCATCGTTTAAGTCAAAGGCATGGTTTTGGTTGGTACTGCTGGTTCCAACTTCCAAAGCCCTTGTTGTGCTCAAAGTCTCCTCGAAAGATTTGCAAAAATAAATCGCTCTGAGGGAGAGGCAGATTGGAAGAAAAGTATGGGAAGAACGGTACATAGCAGAGAATGGCTCAACTCTGCTCGCTAATCAACTTAACTTATAGTATAAAATCTTATTTGTCGAACGGAACGGACTGAGCAGGAAGCATCGGACGACACAATGTGATGCAAGACGAAAAATTCGCTGGCCTTCAAGAGTCGCGAAAAATGAATCAGCAAAACTTTTAACTTGAACAGCGCTGAGCTGAGTGAATGACGAACGAACGACATCGACAACGACGAAGATCGTTTGTGTAAAAATAAAAAATATTAAATTGAATACACAACATGCGCTTGTCCCTATTCCATTCGTTTGGAGATCATGCAATCAAAATAAAAAATGCTATCACGTAATACCACAAGAAAAAGGAAGAGTGGCCAAAATTCTCCTTACTGGAGTTTCATGAGCAGAAAAAAGATTTTGGGGCTAATCTAGGAAGTTGGAAATGTTTTGCAAATTGCCCATTTCGTGTCGGGGTCTTCTCGACAAGGTAATGGTAACGGGCTGTACATGAAAGTTTTTGTTTACTGCGTAGTCGTTGCCTAAGAAGATAACTCGTTTCCTTCCCATGGAACAAACTTAACCTTAATTAAAAATTAATTAAGCGGAGATCTAAGAAGCAGTAGTTTTCTACTTGTGCGAAACGAAGCTAAGAAGAGTTTTATGTTCTTACCTGAGGGTCTAGGCTGAAGTAACAATAATCCACCGGTATGCATTGTGACATGCAAACCAAAAACAAATTCCGAGAATGTGAAAAATTAACAGGCAAAGTTTTCTGCCTTGACAAGTTTTGTTTCTTCTTTAGAATATTTTAAGTATTTCCGACGACTTTCGTAAAGAGTTTGACACGAGAAGCATACTCGAGATTATGATTGTTATGGAAAGTTGTCAGAAATGACAGCAGCACTGTTTTGTCAACTTTTAGAAAAGTTGTTAGCACACTTCAAAGCGCACAGTTACTGTATCTGTACAGTGTACGAGAACGGTTTAGCGTCTTGGTGCGTGAATAGAATGAACAAAGTTGCTCGGAGAAAAAAGTTGGGCTAAAACACTGGAGCGCAGAAAAGCAACGTTTTTCTGTGTAGGTGATTAAATGAGGTTGCGGAGGCAGGCTGAAACATTTACAGCGCAGCACTCTAAGAGAGAAAATTGGAACCAATTCACGCTTCACACTGTCAAGCTTTTTCTGTTCACAAATCCAGAAAATCCTTTGTTCATCACAGCTACACTGTTCACGAGTGATGCGCTCACGCGTCTTCTCTTTCACTCAATCTTTTATCAATTCGTCCGAAGCTGAAGTTGAAGTTTTCCCCTCTTTGTTTTAACACGGTAACTTTTAGAAACGAATTATTACAAAGCACTCAAATCCTTGTTTAGATTTATTTTTGAATTGTACACTTTGAAAAGTACACTGTTAAAAAGTATACTGTCTCAAACTTTTGTCCATTTATTTTTGAAGCACAAACAAAAATCTCACCTGAAACCAATTTCCGTTTTTTTTTTCAAAACTCTTCCAAATTTAGACTTTATTTAAAATTTGTTGTTTTTTGTCCGTTGACAGTTTTAGTTAGAATAAATAATTGGAGTACTCATTAAGTATTCCAAAGGATTGATTGATACTTGTTCCAACAATTAGCAGTTATGACACTGTGTGACACGTTGGCTAAAATCAGGGTTTTTTCTTCACTCACTATGAATTTTTTTCTCGTTGCGAGCGAATCGCTGAGTATTCCACAATTGAATAGGAAAAGTGTGCAGTCCTACGCGAACTGGGCTTGACTAAGTGGCACGTAAGTCACCGACAATGGTTTTTGCATCATCTTGATCCACGGAGGCTCCGACGATAACTGATGACGAGCTACAGTGTTGAGTAAGTAAATGTATAAGCGAGAAACGTGATGTAACTCAAAGTCAGTTTTCTAGTTCACTCGTAATGGAGTTAGTAAAGTAAGTAAAGCAACGCAAAGCAAGTCGCAACTCGGAACGGAACGCGTGTGTGGAGTTGGAGTTGTGTTGTTACACGAACGAGCAGAAGTGAAGTAGGAGCTAAGGCAAAACGCAACAGCGCAACACTTTACTCGTAGCCTTCTCATCTCATAGCCATAACATCGCATCGCAGCGTTACTCGTTTCCTTACGGCGTATCATCAGAGCAGAAAAGCACGACGCCTCATCAAATCGCACACTTCCCTTACCTCACAACATTTTGCAGGCTCCCTTCGTTCTTCCTTTCCTCGCTTGCCCCAATGCTTTTCAAGTACGGACCTTAACTCAAGCCTCAGCTCAGCTTTAGCTTTGTACTCTGCAAAATCGTTTTTTGCATTCCCTCATCTCGCTCTTTCTTGCATCTATTTACGCACTCACACAATGAATAGCAAAGCTCAGGCTCACTTTAGCTCGAGAAGATAATGAAGTAAAGCCTTTGGGACTGTGAGGCGATGGGATGCAGCAACATTTTACGCAGTGGCTGAAGGAAGCTGCAGCTCATCTCATCTTATCGTAACGTAACTGCAAGCATTGTAATGTAATGTAATCTAGCATGAGTAATGAATCTAGGCTTTTCTTGTGCCGTCACTGTGTTAGTGTGTTACCATGATGATCCCTCTCTGGGATTCACTTCAGCTGCCTCTGCCTAAAACAACGTTTATCTGCTTACGAGCATCTTGAACAGGTGCGCCAACCAGGCCTCATGTGTTGCGAATTCGAGCACCGAGTATTACATGATAATCTCTGCTTCGTTTACTTTAGATAGTCAAAAGAAAGTAACCGACCGATTGCAGTGCATTTCACTCAAATACCAAATCGGCTTTGTCAAATTTAAATGTCTATTTCTTGCCCAACTTTGAAAATGCTTGAGCTTTGAGAAGAAGCTTGCCTGAGCTTGTGATTAGCAATCTGCAATTCACCTGTTTTCTTCTTCATCGCAAACCGCTGCACTGCAACATTTTTGTCAAGCCAAGTTACTCATGAAAAGGCAAGCTCGTAAAAGTTGCTCTTGCTTGCTGCTGGTTTTCCTTACTTAGGATACACTCGATTAATGTAGTGTAACGTGCAACAAAGTACAGCATCATTACACTTTTGCATCGTTCTACTTTTTTTTCCTTTCCTTCAATTAATTTCCTGCACAAGGCATTACCTCACACAAAAGGCTCGGCTGGCGAAAGAAAGGAGGAAAAGAAAAGATAAGCACTTTACTCGATCGTTAGATACTATAGAGAATTGAGATGAAAGAAATGTATTCCGACTTATGTGTGTGTTGCGTTGCGTGCATACATCCATAATATTCTAATTTCATATAATACAAAGTAATATCAGAATGAAATAAGACTTTTTTATGCCTATCTTTCTCTTTTTCTCGAAGACGCCTCTCACAGCGATATTATGATGCTGTTCTTTATTGCCCTGATGAAAATAGTAAATGCTGATTTCATGTTAATGCGAGTATTACAAAGCCACTCACTTTTCACTGAAGTTGCAAAGGGCCGTGTGAAATGATTGAGTGTCTCACTCTTACAATTCAGTTGCTAGTCCCTTGGGTTCAGCTTGCAGGTGGGTGCGAGGAGCTTTGAAAAGCTTTTATTTAACGCGAGTCTAGATTTTGTTAGCGCAGTGTGGATTTGTTACGCGACATTTCACTAGCACATCCGACCTCTTAACATGCATTGCAAAAATACCATGAAAAGGAAAAATGGTGCTATCGAGAACGATTGTTATTTGCTCGTATTACGCGATGATGATGATGAAGAAGCTCGCTGGTTTACTTAATGAAAGTGCGAGCGAGATACCCTTTGAGTTCAGTTTCGGTAGACAGACAGCTGCCTATGTATCGTGAAGAACAAGATGAGCACACGCTACTTACTTGAAAAAAAAAATGTTTTATTTTATTTACCCAATATGAACATTTGAGCCTGCATAATAATAATGTTATGAATTTACCTCCTATTATTATAAAACTCGGTTAGGTTAGCGTCAGCTACCGTTCAAACTTAGCTAATTTTTTATAATAATTATAATTGAGCACAGAGCAGCTCATAAAAGGGAAATGACGCCTCTCCTAATAGCTCGGCTCTTTTGTTGCTTTGTATGTGGTGCACTAATAGAGGATTTTCATCCTTTTACTCTTTTTGTTCTCTTCTCGTCTTCTGTGGTGGTGTGGTGGTGTCCTCGAATTGTAAATAAATAACTAAATGCAATGCAGCACAAAAAAGTGTGTCGTGTGTAGGAAGGAGCTCGGCTTTTATTTCAACAGTTGGTTGAATAGAGCCGAAGCACATTCATAATGTCACAGGTCTATAAAAAGTTTCGCTCTGATCACATTAGTGATAGCGGAGTGGAGGAAAGCTGAGTTCTTTGCATGCTCATCAAAGGAGTGATTATAGTCATTATCCCATTGTGCTAAATTAGAAGAAAACCCACTTTCAGAGTAGGTAGCAAAACCCGTGACACAGAAGAAAGCTCAAAGTTTCTGGTTTTGTGTGAGATACCTTCTGGACACTGATGCTAATGTGACACTCTGCATAAAATGGCAACGTGTTTTCCCCTGCTTTCTCTCGTTCTTTGAAATGAAAAAGCCCTTTTCCAATTTCCATACATATCATATGTCATACACAGAAAATGAAACTTGGTTCCTGCTGCTAATAAAATATTCTTGTTTTCCAGCAGCGCTTGTCGATTTTATGTCTGTTACGTATCAAATGAAACGTGAGCCACGTTTTATTATAGAAAAGATATACGTAACCTTTTCAATTTCCGTGTCTGTAAAAAGTGGAAAACGTGCTTTCTACTTTTACTTGCTGTATTTCCGACTAGGGAAAAAGATTCTTGGTACCGTTGCAAGGTTTCGTTTCCCACGTTGACTCGTGCCTTAAACTCTTTTCGAGTAGAACGTAACTGCCATGTAGCATGTAGCAGGGAACAAGGCCAGCCAGCAGGCTACATCACATCTCACTCTGACAAATCAGGGTACAGCGCAACGTTAATGTCAAAGTTGCACGACGTACGTGGTACAGTGATGTGGGTACGTCTAAGGTACTTTTCCCCTTGCTTTATCTTTACTGGAAAGGCTTTTCTCGGAATGAGTTTCAATTTGCTGTGGGCTGACCCAATCTTTCTTTTATAAGACTCCTTCTCATTTCTCTCTTTAAATCGGATTCTGCTGGCTTCCCGGACAGCAGGAAACGACTCAGGTGAGTAACAGCATTTTACAGCGTTTAGTGATCACTTTTTATTCTATAAATATCCTGACACAGCGATCAGGATAAAAAAGCTGCTCTTTAATTTTTCTCTCCACTGAGCACTTTTCAAAGTCTTTTCATTTTCACCTCTTTATTCTGCTAGTTCATACAGTTGCATGTTGCATAAAGGGACTCATGGAGAGATGTGCATTTAAAGCTCGAAAAGCCTTTTCACTGTCAACCTCGTCCCCCGATACTTTTACCAACATTTTTCCACATCATTTCTCAAAGTCGTGCTGTACCTTGTGTAACATTGTTTCAAACGATGTTACGTATCAATTCTTAAGCTGACAACAACAAAGAAGTTAGACTAACGGGGTTCACAGTTGAGTCAATAAGTAAAAAGGAGAAAAATATTTTGCCAATTTTTGTCATCGTCCTCATCATCATCAATTGCTTTTACCTTCATGTGTAGCAACTGTTTTTTGTAAATACGAAAGATATTATAATAATAACAATATTATGCACACAGAGAAAGAAAATATAGGTTTCTAGCGCTCCGTGTACATCAAAACAAACAGAAAAGGTAACAAAGTATAAAAAATGTGTACAAAAAAATAAAATGTTCATACAACTTACAAGAAACTAAAGTTAGACTTACTTAATATTGCACGCTGCTTGCTTGTGCATTGAGAAGTTAGCGAAGAAAATCGCATGTGATAATAATAAGATAACAATGTTTATGCTCATGCCTTTGCCATTTAAGTAAAAACTGAGCTACTCACTGAGCGAGTCCAACTGAACTCAACTTAACTGCCACTTGTTAGAGCGTTGTTGGTTCGAAATGAAAGAAAGGAGCTTTGTGATTCCTTGTCCTAGTCATGAATAGTCATTTCATTTTACTTGCCCGCACCATACCACACAAATGTAATGAGAATGGCAAAGAAAGGCGCAAGCGAGCAAACATCTTACGGTAGATTATCGTGTAAACATTTTCGATATTCGCTCAAGATTATACTGCGAATGGCTTTTTTTTCTATAGGCAGTTCCTTGTGGCGCTCACGATGATGATGATAATGTGCACATTATTCAACGACATGAAATAATGAGGAAAAAACAGTGTAAGCGTTTCTTGTACAATTAAATTGCCCCAGAGTTTTAAATGCTAATGCTCTTAACCGTTTTTATGTGGCGTTCCGTAAGACGAGACGGACATTCGATTAGTGTGTGGATTCTCGCTTTCCTCATTTCCTCCATTTATTGAAAAATGCGAGCTGCAGGTAAGTGACGATGTGGATGTGGATTGACAAGCTGAAAGGGGAAAATTGCAGAGGATTGTGTTCCTCGAAACAAATTACCCACATTGTTCGCTCATAATACCTAGTGTAATCTGACAGGCATCTTAACACTCTCTATGAACAATTCTCAAATCGCTTTTGTGTCAAATTCTGGTGCATCTGTGATCGTGTGAGTTTTGTTTGAAAACAACCTGCACAATTCAAATTCTTTCTTTCTCCCTTTTTCGAACAAGTGTTTGCAATAGAATTGAACAAGTTGCCAAAAATGTATGGCATGGCAAGATACGATGAGATGAGCAGAGAAGAGACACTTTTTTGTTTGTTCTTTCATTCACTTCTCCCAAAAGACGTTGTTACGCATTGTATATTTTCACTAGCCCAGCAAAACTGTGCGAGTGAAGTGCATAGGTAGATTTGAAGGTGCATCTAAAGAAAATGTCTCTTTTATGCATTGAGTGGAGTGAGCTTAGCCTCAATTTGGTAGGCATGTATTTAAACACTTATCTTGAAAACCAGTCTTTTTTCAAGAAAACTACAAACACCATTGAATTGCATCGATAGAATAATGTGGATCCACACTACAATTGGCAATAAAGGAGGCGAAGAGCATCGCTGCTCTTTCTCTGTGGAGTGTTGCAGTTGTTGGCAAGTCAGACTTGAGACAAGAGCCGAGTTTGCATTACATTGCAATTCTCTCTACAATGTTGCTCTGCGGCTGCTGTAATGCTCGGTGATGTGAAGTTGATGATGGTGATACATGGGTTTTAGTGATCTAGACCTTGAAAAGCCTCGAGCTAAATAAAATGTATGCTTATCTCAACCACACAACTCTAACCTGAATTCCTTTTACACCTTTTCCGTACTTTCAATCGGCAGACAGTGACCCACTTTCCTACATCTCTTGAGACTTCTTTTCTATTTATTCCTCTGATGCACCACCACCGCCGCGCTTCTCATCTTGCTAGTGCAGAGCCTCTTCTCTTCTTAAAGCATGTTCTTCTCGCAATGCTTTTTTGCAACCTGAGAAATCAAAGTTGAATTAACTACGAAAGCATAAGAAAGCAGAGTCAGACTTGATGCATATTTCTCTTCAATCCAAACAATGCTTTGCGCAACAATGGAAGATTTGAGAAATACAATTTTGATATAATCTTTTCTTTATTGTCGTCGTGTCGTGAGTGAATCAAAATGTATAATCTCCTGTATTGTGTCTACAATGTTTTGCTTACTTTTGCGCGTACTCGCCAGTTTCTAATTAATGGTTGGTGTTCAAATTTGAAATCAGTCTCACTTCACAATACTTTGAGAAGGGAGCATTTTATTTCTGCATATCATCATAAAGAAACCAACGCTGCCATAAATTCACCTTACTGTTAACATTATTATTATTAATGCATTAGTTGCATCCATGTCGAAACTGTAAATATTTTTTGTCCAAATGCGCATCTATAATTTTTTAAATGCCCGTTTTCGGTAATAACAAAGATGACAAATTTTGTTTTGATCATTTCTCATTTTCAAACTTCCATCATTTTGACATAACTTTTTTTTTGCAAAAAAATATCCCTGAGGATGGTACAGTTGTCCCTGCAATCAGATAATAAAAAATGAAGCTCTTTGTCAAAGGAAGGGAAGGATGGATTTTGGAGTTTGTTTTAGTTTAGATAAGTTCTTATTGTATCACGATTAGTGGGTGTTATGTACATATGTATGCATGCATCAGCTAGTAAATATTTTTTTGTCAGTAGCCGAGTTGTGGCATGAAATCAGCAGCCCACCATTGTCAAGCTTATGGCAATTATGCGTGAGTGTGCTTGAATAGGAAGTAGGTCTTTGGCACACTATTTTTAAATCTCGGCTTTTTGTTCCGATGCTGCTGCTGCTGCTGGTGGTGATGGTGATGCTGTTCAAATATGAGAGATGATCCCAAATAAAATAATAACGATGATAATAGTAATGAATGTGGTAGTAGTAACAATAATGGTAATGATAATGTGCGGTTAAAGAAATGATGATAACACTTGGTTCATGCGTGCCTTATCTTCAACAATTACATCTGCATTTTTTGTGCAGGGAAATATTTTGAATAGACTGAGGCAGAGGGTGATTTAAGTACTCTCATCATGGCATATTACTATGCAAGTAAGTAACGCAGACAACTCCCATGATTGAGCCACCCTTTAAAAAAGTACAAGGGCGCATAACGACCATTTGAAACACAACAAGTGCATTTCCCATTTTCAGAATGAAACAATGCTCTGCCTAGCTGCCAACGGAGACGTTTCAAAAAATCAGCCCACACAAAATGCCATTGCCATGGCTAAAAGCTGTTTTGAAAGGATGCTCTGATCTTCTGGGGCTACGAGGGAGTGGAGGAAAGCTGCAAGGAAAATCATTCGCATTATTTCCTTCTTAATTTCGTCAGCAATTCAAAATTTTAAGAGAATTGAAATTGAAGTAAGAGGGAAGCCGAGAGTGATGATTTCGGTATTTAATGATAACCTAGGCCTGCACGAGATCTGCTCCTGTTCTCTTTGACCAAGTGAGTTACGTACCTAAAGCGAAACCAGGTTTTCGATCAATCAAATGCGGCTGCTTTGGTTTCGCTTGTTAAGTGTAAACAGCAGTGCAAGTGCGAATTTGCACTTTCTGTGATGCATTTCCTCGCTCGTGCTAATGTTTTAAGGTGGATGCACTTTTCATCGCAAAATAACAAAAATTAGGATAATTAATTTGCTTTGCTAATCACTAAATTACTCATTTATTACTATGTATGAGCGCAATCCTTTTCTTGGCCAATGCACTCTTTAGGCTTCATTACCAAAAAAATCTTAATGATCGAATTGTTCAGCAAACAAAGTGATGAAAAGTGAGATCAATAATCTGTTCTCGCAATTCAACAAAGACAGCCTCCATTTAAAAGTGGGCATTGAACACGACTTCAAATGCATAATAGTGGAAAAATTAGTAAAAAAGCGTAAGCTGATTCAATCATGTTTTTAAGGAAAAACATTTTTGTTTGTAGGGAAGATTTATTTGCTGATTGTTTTCAAAGAGGGGAAAAATGAGAATGATTACAGAAAGAGGAAGAGAGAAATGAAGGAAAGGAGGAAACTGGCGCTTCAGTTCATAGATAGGGAAATGATGCATTAATAGACAAGAGGTAATAAAGATGGACGCTAATCATTTCGCGAGATTAATGCTGCTTAAAATTTAGGTATGTGGGGAAGCAGCGAAGCTCAGTTTCGATTGTGAGCCAAAGTGAGCCAGATGATTCTAGGCTGAAGGGGCCGGCTAGAGGAAAGAGGTTTCTTCTTGCAAAACAACTTCTTTTTTGCACTATTCTGGTATTACATTCGCTCAACTTCGGTATCGCTACTCTTTTGTTGTGTGCTATATTTGGCAAGCAAATCCAACAGCATTCAATTTTTCTGACCATGATGAGAAAATGTTATGAAGGCAACAGGCACACTCTCAGTTGATTGTAATAGTGACCATGAATGTTATTTCACATGGGATCGGATATGAGATTTTCAATGAGCAGATTTTTCTATGAAGTGTGTGTAAATAAACATTAAAGTTTTATTCTGAATTCTGAATGCACTGCTGACGCACTAAAACACTTTTTCAATTTTCTCACGTAACCAGGTGCCATCCAACCGGAGAAATGTCGTTTTCAGTATAATAGTTCTTTTGATATAGCAAGCGGAAGTAGAAAATTGCGCTTTTTTAGTTCCACTTTTTTCATTGTATAAAAAAATTGTACCGCAACACGTTTTATGGCACAATTATTGTTATTGATATTATTTATTTTGATAAGTATTAAGCAGGTTATCCATTATCTCCATTAATGTCATTTGAAAATATTCGGGGCACCCAGATACATTTTGATTGGAATAAATCCACTTGTCCGTGGCATGTGTCTCTCTCCGCCCCGTGTGATAATTGAGTCATCATAATGCCTGTTAAGTATTGTATTGCTAAGAAGCAATTTGTCACTGTTTAATCTTTATTTTACTACCGTGGAGAATTTAGTCGCTTTTACTACGAGTGTAAAATCAGCAAGCAACATTTTTATACCTTATTACTTAGTATGCACGATAAATATCGAAAATGAAAAAAAGCAAGCTGAAGCTGTGATTTATGGAGGCGAACGAATGAGACTCAACCCACATTTCCCTTCAATCCGCTCCTCATCCGGTTGCCGTGTTCAAAGGCTTTTCTGGTGGTGTCAATCATGACGAAAAAGAGTTCCACGACGTTTTATTCTGTCTAATATGATTATGACTATGATTATGACTATTGTTATGATTGTTGGTGTATTAGCATACAGAGCCAGTTGCGGGTTAGAGAAACGTATGCGAACGTAGGCAGAGTCCCGTTAGCCATGACTTATCCATTTTTCGGATTTCCATATTCCCTCTATGATGATCATGTCGTTGGCTCATTCACTCATTGAGTGAGCTCAGCTTGACTGTCGCTGAGACGGAATCACTGATCACTGGGTGACTGCCTCTGTCTCGCTGGTTCGCTCTTTTTGTCAAACTGAAAATTGCATACCTTCGTTCCTCACACAATGGCGTACATGCATAATAATAATAAAGATAGCATAAAACGCGACTAGTGAGTTTCGTAGAGCCATTACAAAGCTAGTAAAAGAGGGAAAAATGATGCCCATGATGCAGATGTTTCATTGAGCACACTTGTTGCTGCGCCAATACACCGTGCTTGTCATACAACGGTTGACCTCGTTTTTCACAACAGCCAAACAGGGGAAAAAGATGCGATATTGAAAATACTATATAATGCAAAATGAGAGATCTTCCTTCTACTCGAGCTTCGCTTCTAAAAACGCTGCTCCACCAAACTTCTTGGCCAAGTTTACTAAAACTTGGTTCGGCTTTGAGTAATAATGAGATGTGATTCAATAAGAGGATGACGATGATCAACATTTTATTTCTCTCCCTTTTCATCTCCATTGTCAAGCCTGCCTCTCTTCTGCTGCGCGCAGGCATGCACACAGGTAGAGAACGTTATTATTGTTATTACTTTCGGCTATTGGAAGCCTTATTTTAATATTGCACAAAAATTTGGTCACACAAAAAAAATGTCGAAGGAGAAAAGTAGAGGTATTTTGAGGAAGGCATTAATTTTCATGGCGTAGTAATAATAACGTAACACAGCAGGGTAACTTTGGATTTGTACGCCTTTGCTCGGATAAATTTTTTCATTCCATTTTCGTCGTCCCTCATCTCTGGTGAATATTCATAGAGCACACAGCATATAATTAGGTATAGAATTCAGAACCCATTTTCTTTTCTTTGCAAGATCTGCTCGTTCTTCAATTGTTTCTAGTAACAGTGTCTTATTCAGCCTTTTTGTGGTGTCGTTTTATTGTTCTCTTCAATTGAATCAGAGTAGTATAATACTGAAACTGAACTCAAGCGAGCATTACGTTAGGACCGCTCCTGAATTATCATTTTAATAGCTACTTTTTTATTTCATTTTCTTCATCTCAACCAGGCAATGCCATAATGTGGTCATAAAATGGCATATCTAATTTCAACTTCAATACCGTCTCTCCCTTTAAACATGCCCACCTTTTTAATTTATTGCTTCTCTATTGCAGTTTATCTCACAGGCAAAACGAATGGATCCTGCTTAAATATTTAATTGCAGAACGGTCGCTCCCTAACTCCTCTAAAACAACAAATGTACAAATTATTGTTACGCAGCAGTGCAGGCAGCCACTGCAATAAAAAGGCAAGGTTTGTAGTAACTCTGCGTGCGTAATCGATTTGATTTCCTATGCAAGTTTTTTTCTCGTTTTTTACTAATGCCACTACTATGGTACCATAAAAGTTGTCAATGTCAGTCAGTCATAGTCATGATAAAATTCTTTCCTCAGAGATACCAATCTTGTTGCAATAAAACAATAAACAATTCGATTTTAAAAACTATTTTGTTTTGGCAGCAATTAGCCTAGATTCTAAAAGTCTCGGTTATATTTGGCAAGGAGATTCCTGTAAAGTTTAGGTAAGCATTTTTATTGACGAGAATCAATTTGGTGCGCATCATCAGACTGTATTAGGTTGCGTCGCTTGAACATGAGCACGGTGATTCGATATGCTTTGAAATGATGCTGACTCGTATGTCTTGCTCGCAGTCATTTCTCCAAGGAAAATAACTTCTCCCCATTAACCGCCTTCTTTAACGCCTATAGAGAAAACTGAGCACTGCGAGGGATTCAATGACACGACAGAGTATTAATGAGAAGCTGAGACTGAGCTTTGTTCGAATGTCAATATTTAATAAATAAGTTGTAATAAATAATGAGCAATACTACATTGTTAGTTGCTGCATTTACACCGATGTAAAGTTCAGAAGCACTATGACTTTATCAAAAATTGTATAGAGATACGCACTATTATTTTATTATGATTGGAAAAATTGAGGGCTTCATTGATACCACATACCACTATTTAGGAGTAACTCGTAGGGCGAGCTAATGTCAAATGTGTAGGAGTAATCTAGAGTAGGAAGAACGAGACGACGTGGACGTGACATGAAATCCTCCATTTCCAAGTAATTGTCCAATTTTCGGACTAGCTAGGTAAAAAATAATTTTTACGTTGGTGAAATTTGTGTGCGAATGCGTGCGCATTCTTTTACCGACCTATTTCATTTGATACGACGCAAGATTTTTTTTACTTAATTTGAAATCAAATCAAATGTCTGTTTGATCATATTATGGTATCACATTGTAGATAAATTTTGTGTACCTCTTCCTGCGTGCGCTTCCCCTGCTTTCATTACAGTTTGGTATTTGATTTCATTACATCGTAAAATGACATCGCCTCCGAAAGACAGAGAGGGAACATGTACATAATAGAATGGAGACAGAATAATATTGCTGTTATCATTATGATCATTATCATTATATTATATTATATTGATGTGATACAACGGTTCTTTCTATTCTCTACATCTACGTAGCGTAGCGTGCCATATGCACATGCACACATAACGTACGTAATCATCATCTCTCTCTTCAGTAGATTTTCACTGCATCACATCCACTGCCTACATACAGATTTTGCAGTAATGATCACTACTGCTGATGACGACGATGATAATGACGACGTCGACGATGATGCTACACCGCGGTATGTGTGTCACTCGTCTGCTTTCATTACCAAACCTTGACATTGCTTCTTTTTACCCCGTCTTCAATCCTATACTATTTTCTGAGAGTCTTTCTAAAAACTGACTTAAGTGAAGCTTACATTGTTTACCGCCCCACAAATAATCTTAAGCTGAGAACATGACAGATTTTGAAAATACCATTTCCTTGTAAAGGATCATCATAATCCATATAGCATGAGTGATGCATCATCATCTTGCCTCCGCTATGACTCAACATAATCATTTTACAACGTATCAACTTTTATCGCGATCCTCATCTATAAAGTCTATAACGACTTTGAAAAAGTCCACCTGAAGAAGGAAAATTCAGGTTAACATATTTTACAGAGGAAAGCGTTATTAAAGTATTGTGAAACAACTTTCTCAAAATCATGCCATACCACTTTTAAATACGCACTCAACTTCAACTCTGTCTTACCACCTTAGTTGATTCAAACTTGGCTGTTGTGTGTCTTCCTGTTAACAGTTTTCCTTGTAACACTACTCTACTCCAATACCGATTATGTTTTACAATTTTTTTGCAAAAAAAAAGTAATAATCTTTTTTCATTCTTGTTTTCATTGTGGCGTTAGGGTTTTGTGTGCACATTTTGTGCACTTTAGTTACCGTCGTCGTAAAGTACCTAAGTACATGACATACAGCACAACAGTGATTGTTGGGAGCCACGCAATGTTAGACAATTTTTTTCTTTCTCTATCTCGCTTCGTTAATTCTCACAGACAATAAGTGAAAACAAGTTGAAATAATATTAAAATCAGGTTGATGATTACATGACTTGTTTTTTCTCTTTTATGCAAAAAAATGGAGAAATAAAAGTAAATTCGTTACTACAATTGCAGTGATAATGGAATGATAAATACGTAATAAAAGGCATAAATTATTTTTCCCTTCTTGTGCTTTGCCTAGGGGCGAGTTTTTAATTTTTTGCTTGTTGCCTATTTTCTTTTATTTAAAAAAACTGTTTTGAGTGTTTTGTAATTTTGTAAATAAATTGGAATTGTGTCGGAGGATATTTTTACGTGTTCCACATTTCGTAACGTTTTGTCATATGGAGCTTATCGGATGACATTGAGAAGATGAAAGAAAGAAGTCTCGGTTAGTGGAAATCGGAACAGACGCAATAAAAAAGTGGGCTAGAAGAGAACCCTTGGAATTGTTTCTTTTTTCCGTTAAAATATTGCGAAAAAGAATGAAAAAGACAAACAAGAGCAGCCAGATAACCACTGGCACTGCATCTGTGTTGCATTCCCTTTTTCTTGGAGACGATCATTACGACAGCGATGATGATGATGATAACGATGAGGTTTTGATCCATTTCGGTTGCGGTTGAAAATTTTCATAGAAAACTAACCAGCTTGCTAGTTTTTCTCATTTGGCTAGTGTCAGAGATAGAAATCAGGTCATTCCGAAAAAAGATGTGTGCGTAAGGCAACAGACGATTTTGTGTGTCCGTGATGATGTCTGCCTGCATATTTTTCTGTTTGTCATGTAACGTGATCCGATATTTATAAACAGACAGAAGCGCCTATTTATTTGCACACACTCATATACACAGTGAAAATTGTGAATTGGGTACACGTCAAACTGAAAACTCCTGTTGCTCTAGTGTACATATGTTGTCCAAATTGTAAGTCACAAAGATGGGTCTAGGTTGCCACTTGCAAGACAAGACGCAAGTGACAGTTTTATTTATCTAGTGGCACTGCAAATCCACTTTTGCGAGAGGATATCGTATGGTTAAGTGGGAGAGAAATGGAGAAAAAGAAAGACATAGCACATCTACGCAAAATAAACTATCTCGTTATTATCATTTGCGTTCATAATAGAAACAAGCTGACTTTGCTTTTACTACAGCTTTTATCATCTCATCGACCAATGTCTCCGTTTTTTGTGAATTTTTCTAATTTTAGATTCACTCACTTTCATCTTCAGTTTCGCTCCTCGCCTCTGCGTTCTCCGTTGAGTTGAGTGGAGTGCGGGCGCCCCGAGTGATGTGATGTAACGACATATTTTGAAACCAAGAGACATTCGTATTCAATCTGTGGACAAGGACATGAGCGGCTAAACTGTCAGAGTGGATGCAGACTAGACCTACTTTTATTAAAGTGTAACGTTACAGGCGATGTACGATGTTACACAATCAGAAGCGGGTGAATGCATGGGTTCCAATCCACTCCATCAACTCGAACGTAACGTACGTTCCAACTTATTTTCCCTCCAAGTTATGCGTCCCAACAAAAAATTCAATGATAGGTCCAAGACCTCAATTTTTTTCTATACTTGATCGAAAACAGAGCAAATCAAGAATTAGGTTCTCTATTTTATGAATGAAGTTGAATCAACTTGGCGAAAGTGGAAAATGGAGGGAGGAATGGTGCAATGGGATATATGTCTGTTTTTTGTGTCATGCGGTGAAAGATTAAAACTTAATTATCCGGGAACGTAATGTCATAGCTGTTTAACATTCTCAACGCGAAGAATGCATTAGGGAGAGAAATTAAAGTGGAATTGGCTCGGACGAGAAAAGGGAAAATGTCCCATATTTAAATACTTTCGACAAAGTCATTAAATCGTTTATGTGCGAAATGATATTTTAAAAAGCGACAGTGACAGAAAAAGAGTTTCGTCCCACTTTTACCATTTTTTTCACTGACACGTATTTCAGATGACATTGAATCTAATTCGATAATCTAAAGAGTTACATTTACATTACATGCCCATCACAATGCAACCTGCATAACATACATCTCATAACAAGCGAAAACACTTGCTGCCTCCGCTGCGGACTTCCTCCTCCTTCCCCTTGTCTTTTTCTCTTGCGGGGCGTCAAGAACCAAGTCCGACTTTTCTTTTTATTTCTTTTTTACAACCGAAATTCCAACTATAGCATCGCCCCTCTTCCTTGGGTGCATCCACTTTACTTCCCATATAAAATAAATTAAACAAACCGAAGGTCTTAATGCGTCCATCGTCATTATGCGAAAACTAATAAAAGTCAACAGAAAATGAAATTTGCAGAGACGTCCCCGTGTAAAAAGTAAAACTGAGTTTTCATTATGCTTGAAGGACCAGAGGTGTTGCAAGGCTGAGAGAGAGAGAGACGAACCTCTCTCAATTCGGAACTAATCACACAATTTTCCACTAGCGTGAACAAGAAAGAGTTATATTTTTCATAAATCTAATCTAGGCTGTATTTAGTAAGAAAGTAGTTCTTGTAGACTAGGACAGCAGCAAGGACGTCGTCATCGTCATACGAATGCTCTTGTGGTAAAACATGAAGCACGTCCAAGAAAACGGTTTGATAATAACAATAAAAGGAAAAATGCAGATGAACATTTTTATTTTCGTTCGCTCACAATTTTATTCCTTATACCGTATTACAATAGTGCAGCTTTTGTTTTCAAAATAAATAGCACACTTGACAAAAAATTGCATTGCATTGCATCCGCGCTGACTTTTTTTACATTTGATACAATTTTGATAAGCATTCTTTTTACGATGTTGCGAGAAATGAGACAAAAAAAGAAATATAAAAAAGTGATCTGATGACAATGTTGTTGTGGCAGAGCGTCTTTTATTTTATGACACGTCCGTATGTGAAGTTAAGTACATTTTTTATGCTGCAACTGCAACAACAAGTAAAAGTAGTTTAGTAGAGAAGCGAGATAAGAAAGTACAAGAATTAAAACGGAAAGACTCTAGCACTTGCTCTACAACACGCACCATCGTAGTTTTTACCACAGCTGCCACCGTTTTGCATTACCAGGTGTGTGTACATGACACGTATGTACTGATGTTCATTCATGGTAAAATGATACGGGGTGATAAAGTGGACGAGTGTTAAATTTTGAGGAAAGTAACATTCTGCGATATAACACTAGAACAGGTACATACATACTATTACACTGCTACCATTATTATCTGTTTTGAAAACCGTCTCATCGCATTATTTATTAATTGTCCTTACTCCTACCTATATTTTATCATCGTCACTTTTTCTGTTATGTGTATTTCATTGCAGCTCTACATAGTCCAATCTGCATTATAAATTACCCAAGTGCTTTAATTCACCACGCTGCTCATATCCCAATGTACATACGCATCCATTATGCTTTTTTCAATGTCACTACCATCAAGTTTCGATACGACGTGAACACACACTTCCTCTTTAAAGGTGACAATGACAATCGATAAATAAAAGAAAAGTGGATTGTGGTAGAGAGAAAGAAAAAACGCGTATGTCAGTACGTACGTATATATGTACGTGAGAGTACGCATAAGTTTTTTGGTCGCAACACGTTGCACACATAAATCACTGGGCTGGGTGAGTATTTAGGTACACGGATGAAAATAATAGTGTTTGCAACCGGTCTCTGTAATTTTTTTTCCAACTCTTTAAATCTCCACTTCAGTACGCTGCATACACGCAGACGGACAAAAACCAATACTTACAGCGATGTAGCTAATAAAGTAAATTGGGTCACACATCCGTCCGCTAATCGCAAATAACTCGACTTCACATCTTTTCTTTCCCTTTGATGTAGATGAATCGTCGTTTTCATTTTAAGTGGAAAGGAGACTATGGGAAAAATGAGAATTGCTGTAGAAAAGTAGAAGCGGAAAGGTGGGCTACTTTGCTCTGCGCTACACAAAAACATATTTTTTATTACCTTTCCTTTTGTATCGACATAATCATCATTAATACATACGCACATGGCGAGAGGGAGATTTTTTTTTGTAGCGGAATCTATTTTTCAAGGAAAAAATGTAAGGGCAGGATAATATTATGTCGGTGGTGTTATTATTTCATAGGTACAATAATCATGTTTGTAAGCAGGCAATGTGGTTGTAGGTAGTGAAAAAAGCAGCCTTTCTAGATTTTCGCAACTGCAATTTTCTCTGGTAGGAGCAAGCAGAGAGGCACATAAGGATGAAAAGCAAGTGAGCAAGCGAAGCAACCTACCTTAACGTAATGCAGGTAGAGCAGACGAGATCCACTTGAGCTAGGAACGAAGTAAACGAAAAGTGTGTTATTATGACGATAAAAGGGATAGTTTTGTAAGCCAAACTACTTTTCTGCATGTCTGCGCGCACTGTGCAATACTTTTCAGAGTAGCTTTTAACTTTTCTTTATTTACTCATTCTCTTTCCTTTAGATAACATTCTCGAGGTCGCTTCTTTTCCCCTTCTTTCTCTCGGAAATATTCCCTCCATTTCGCATTTTCCCCGAGATCAGTTTCTTTTTCGAGTGGGTAATTATCACAAACTTGGAAACTTTTTGAGACTTTTTTTTCTTGTTATTTCTTTATTTCAATAAAGTATTATTTTCCTTCGTTCAAAATTGAACAAATTTAGATCGCAATACATAATGAGTTGCAAAGCAACGAAGGCCAGATTTTTAAGGTACTTTAGTTGATTGAAAATTGAAAATCCAAATTTTGTTTGTCTTCGAGGGCCAATGTCAATGTCAAATTGCGCAGGGCTAACGAAGCAGCAACCTCCTGATCTTTATCCTCTTCATATTTCTTTACATAATGCAAATCTATTATTATCTTCGTGCTCCAAACCGCACACGACATGACATGGCTCGAAGGAGGCTGGTCAAGAATGTGAAGAGGCTGCTCGAATAATAAATAAAATGTAATCCTTAGAGCCTCGTAACATGCCAATGATTATCATTATCATATAAGGGAAATGGGCACTCTGGTCGCATCATTGTTATCATTGTTGCAAAGTGGAGAAACAAAATCTCTCTTACATTGCGTTTTTAGTGAGTTGAGCAGTTAGTTAACCCCTAGAAAAAAAGGCCTAAAGTCAAGTCAGAGAATAAAACGCTCTTTGCTATGTAACTCTTGCCCTGCCTTGTAACTCTCCATTCATTCCGAGTGCTCTTTTAACGTCGTTCGCTCACTCGATTTTGCGTGCGCTACCATTATACAAGATTGGCAAGTTCCGCTGTTTTGCGGCTTACATTTTCCGATGTGCATTGTGGCCAGCACTGTAAAGAAAGTCATAGTGCACAGAGATACGAGAGAGATATGTACCTAGTTAAATGTTATTATATCGCACGACGAAATGCACATTGCAGTAATAAAATGATGTGGTACATACGATGTATGTATGTGTGTACACAGGGAAAGAAAAATGGTGTAAGCGTAATAGTATAATGATAGTGATAATAATAATAATGACGATATAATGGCAAGTTAAGTTATTTTGTTTGCAAGCTGTGGTTTGAGGTGGTGGAGGGAAGAGCAAGTGAAAAGATTATTGGGTGTTTTGTGTGCAACGATAATGATGATTTGATAGTGAATGAAGGAAAAATGAGGCCTTGTTGAACAAGAGCATTACTCTAGGTTACTAGGTTACTGCATCATCATGACCAGCATTTTATTTTTTATTTAGGCATTGCACTTCAATTATACACTGTATAATGCAGCAAGGAATAATAGAATTTATGTAGTCAATTACACTTTACTTACGTATTTACCAGAGCAGGCAGGATGGCCAATCGCTCTCTTATCTTTGCTTGCTCGTCTTCAAACTAAAACATCCCTGCGGTAGTGTAATATCATAATTGTTACCACTCTCAACTCTTTTATTCGGTAATAGTTCACCCTTCAGGTTTCGTCGATGCTATCCCTTAATTTTTCTTTAAGGGATAGCACCTTAAGGGATAGCATCCGATGCTATCCCTTAACAAAAAATTAGGGGATAGCATCTTAAGGGATTAGCATGAGATACTATCCCTTAATTCTTTGTTAAGGGATAGCATCTTAAGGGATAGTATACGAGGGTAAATTCGAATAAAATCGAACGATTTTCTTTGGAGAATTGGTGGTCCTTAAAAGGGGCGTTGGTTAAAGCATCATATTTACAAACATCTCAGTTGCTGTTTCTTCATTCGCATTCGCTGCAGTGAGACTCGTTTCTGAATTTGTCTTGAAGCCAGTTTTTTAAGGTCCTACGTAGACCATCGCCAAGTCCGTTAAAAACGTAAATATTTCCCACGTGGAGTCGTTAATGATTTTAAAATATTTTAACGCCATATTGTTGTGCGTACGCCAAATGAACTCGCTGCAAGGTCGGTTATCGCGCTCTCGCAAGGATTGTGGAACCTTCTAGTACCGAAGTACAACCGGTGTATAGAGTTATCTAGAGAGACATGCTTTTAAACATTCCAGTATTACTTGTGGCGAAACCTTCTTTAGGTTCCTTCTGGAAAAAATGTTACTTGTCTCATTTTTAACGGAGAATTTGGAAATATTTTACTCTCATTACATTATGCGATAACCGAGTCAAAAGTCATCTCACAAACTTGCCACAGAGCACTCCACCAAGTTGGTGGCACCAACCAGAGCAGCCTTCATGATTTTTAATAACCACCTTCAAGCAAACTGAGATTTTTGTAAAAACAGTGCGATTAACAATTATTAAAACGCTCATTTACGCTCCATGTTAAATTGAATTTTTGTATCATCATAAACTCCACAGTAATTTTTTCTGGGGCTTGATCTTCTGTACGACGCAATCATTTTCAAAGGGAAATAGTCTAAAGCAAACAGTTTTCGAAACCATTGACGAGAAGCTGCTACCAATTCATCAAAAATTATAAGAACACTACTTTAACATAGGAGGAAATGGCCTAGAAATCGTTCTTTTAATTTTTGATTACTTGGTAGCCTATTCTCGTGAATGATTTCGAAAACAGCTTGGTTTAGACGATTTCCCCCGGAAAAGCATTGCGTCTTGCGGAATATCAAGTCCTTAAGGGATAGCATCGACGAAACCTGAAGGGTGAACTATTACCGACTAGTGTTTTACGTGAAAAGACGATCCTCATCTCAGCTCTGCTGCTGCTCTCGTTTGTTCTGTTTTGTTTCTTATAACTTTTGCTCTGGTTTCGCTGGTGAGCTCTTCGGTTTGAGTTTGATTTATAAATTTTGATTTGTTGCCTTTCAAATTGGTAAAACTTTTCAAGAATATAAAGACATTAGCTTGTTTATTGCTAGCTTAACATTAGTTAGCAACACTGTGATTATAGTGAGTGAGAATAGTGAGATTAGATTAAATTTAATACAGTCAGTTAATCTTGCTGAGCAAATATGATGGGAACCAGCAGCAAAAGACTTAGAAGCGAATACGAAACCACTAGTGACGGCCCGTCGAAGACGCCAAGAACAGAGGTTGACGTAGAAGATGAAGCTCGAAAAGTTGTGCAACAACAACATGAGAATTCGACAGGACAAGGGGAAGACGATGAAATTGAATTTCTTGGATCTTTTAATTTTAATGTCGATGGCAATCGCGTAGATGGGCGTCGTCGGGAGGAAAGAGGAGTCGCTATTACAGATATAATAAAACTTATCTGCAGTGACGGCGTCATCCTCGTTCGCCAGGCTATACTCGATGCCTGTCCTCAGTGGAGGCGTTCTCGTCGAG
>VYYJ01000113.1:0-105770 GCA_021029165.1 Cyphoderus albinus | reverse complement strand
TTCTACCCACCTGCCAAATTTCGTAAAAATTGGAGTTGCGGGGCTATAAACGTAATATACCAACAATTTAAACATTAATGACAGCAGCAGCCAAGTATATAAGAACATTTAGCATAAAAAACTGGTTGCGCACACCTCATTTTTCCTAGGAGAAAGAACGAAGAAAGTGAGAGTGAAATGTAGGTCTGGCCATTGTCCACGACTCTTGACTGCGACTTACTAAAGTTGTGATATTTTTTGTGTTGTGTTATTTAAAAGTATTGATTTTTGTTCTTTTCCCCTACAATTATACGTCTGTGACTCATATTTTCATTGCAATACAAGCCGTTGAGAATACTGCATAATTTAAGATCGAGCTTGTTTCTAGGTATTGTGTCCGCAGTTTCCCATTTCATATGCATTTAATATCAGCCGTTTAGAGTGACCGAATGGCGGAATTTAATTAGTCCTGAACATATAAAACGGGAATTCGTGATATTCATTTAATTGGGTTTAATTAATGGTTATATTGAGTTTATTGCGTAATCATGATTAACCTATTACGTACGTGTACATTGATTTCACCCCTCCCAACCTTATAGACATATATAACATCGTTTCTTAAGAATCGTTTTTAACGCTTGTTAAAGCTTTTAATTTAAATATTAAACATTCACTGCACGTGATTTAGATTTAACCTTGGGTTGTTTCGTTTGGAAAATCTCAATTTGCATAAAATAGCCGGCGAGAAAATGACTGTCTTTTATAGGTTTCTGTTTGTAGTTGGTAATTACAGATTACAGATATGTAGCTCTAAAGTTCTGGTTGGAAAAGCGTAGTTAGCAACCAATCACTACTCGTCAATGACGAGTCGTCGTTTTAATCTCATGAATATTATGCAATGTAAAGGAAAGGGTTTATGAATATATTATTTGTTTATTGGTATGGGGCGTGTTTATGCTTAAATTACGACAGAAAATATACCAAATACCAATAATATGTATTATGCCAGCAAAATATTTAATCAGTGACGAAGTATTATCTCTCTGAGGGTGGGATCTTGGAGTCATTTCATAGGCATATGTAGATAGTTAAAAGGGTTTAAAAAGGTACACTCAATAATCATGGCATTCGACATTCAAATGAATTCTTGGATTCATAAGTTTGATTTCGATTTTAACATTCAGAAACAGTCTGTACAACTGAGGCGTTCGTTTTAACAACTAACGTGTTGACTTTCTAAAAAGTGCCGGTCTATAAAAATCTGCATATCGGATGCTTCCTTTTGACGCTCCAGTTCCAGTGTGGAGTTTTTTCCACTTGTAGATTAGATTGTATTAAAAAGGTGTTAATTTAATTGATGTTCATGTCATGTATGATATGATTCATATCATATGAATTTAATACCTCAGCTCATGATAAGCTGAAGATAGCGGTGCGGTGCAACATGGCATTAGTGAACTCACAAAAAGCTCTCTTACATTAGGTTGCTTGTTGTAGTCGACTGTTACTACAGGATTGTCATTTGTCATCTTCACGCATGTAGATTTGAGTTGGAATGGAAGCAGTTGAATGAGCTAAAATTAGAACTTTCTGCATTCGATTTTTTAAAAATGATTTATGAGTTATCTTATCTGTCGCATTGTCTTTTGTATAAGGTTGACAGAATATGTATGTCCCACATATTGACTTTTAAAGGCTGCAGAAAATTTTAGGCATGAAGTACAAAAAAGTCGTTAATCTTCAAATGCCCGTTTGAGAATTATTGTCTAGGCTGAGATAAACTATAAAAAGTGTAGCAATTGAAGAAGCAAGGATGACTGGAACATGACATGAGCAAATCATTGATTTAATCATAACACTGTAGCCTGCATTATTACAACTTACAACACTTGTTTTCATTTGTGATGATTATTTATGTACATAATATGCGGTAAACGTCGTCACGCCGAGCTCACCAGTAATTCATATGATCTTTTTTAGGCACGAGCGTAAAGCATGTTACTAATTTTGCAATTAGGAAAATTCCCTGTGTCTTATCAGAAAGAGAGAGAGAAAGAGCACCACTTGATCAGGAAAGTGGAAGCTGGCTGGGTTAAACCAGTATTCGAATTGGGTGGTGAAGTGTTTTGATTAATTGCAATTAAAATACTTATTTTTTGTAATGGTAGAACTATACTATACTGGTGTGGTGATACATATTACAAAGGTATTCGAATTTCGAATGGTTGAGAGATTGTGCTTGCGCGAAGCGTAAAGGGTGTAGATCTTGTGGTATGTATGCTATTTCAGTTGTGGAGAGTAATGGAGAAAGTACGAAAATGAAAGTGCTATTCACATTTTTATAAAAGCTATCGAATACAATTTGTTCTCTGTCCGTTTCTCGGTAGCTGGAATTTTGCCGGCAGGCAGTTTCATTTCAGTAGAAGTTTTCAAGGTATTTTCCAGTATTTTCGCGTAAGCAAAATGGCAAAAATTTGTAAGTTGACATTAAACATAAAGTCCGGCCACTCCAATCTACGTGTAAGGTAAACTATGTATAAGAAAAAGATCAATGTTTGGTTGACAGGTAGGGTGTTTCCTTATAATAGTTTTCATATTAAGGGACTTGGGTTTTGGGACATTATGATGATCAAATTTTTGATCAATGAAGTAGTATTTTTCAAGGTAATTTTTGGCGATACCTTTATATTTGATTTGTGAAGGGCCCTTTTCCAAATCTCTCCTCTCAGTCATCATAATTTAGCTTTGCTTTAATCTTACATGTTGGCCCGACCAACTTGGCCGGTAAATGATCACCGGCAAATGTCCAAATCTTGTGTTCCAAAATGATGTCGCCGTAATAGTTACATGTACTAGCAGAACAAGAATTCAATCCCTAGTCGATTGCCTGGTCATAAAATACGATATTAATTTTGCGGTCTGTTTACCGTTACAGGTGATAAAATGCCTACAATGCCATGAAATAGCCTGGATAAATTGCAGAATATGCTGATGAAGACCGGCAATGCAGAGGGAAACGGAAACAGAATATCGTAGAAATCATTATTCTTTGCAAATAGTGCTCAACTGATGGCTCCTATGGGAGTCATAAAAGAAACAAGTGTAAACATTGTGTCATCAAATCATTAACTGTTATGAATCTCGGCATCCTTTCCAGTGTTTCTTTCTAGTATTTCGTTGCCAGTGCATTTCTAGTAACACCAATTTTGTGCAATTTTGGGTTGGACAGAGATTATCAGCACGCGTTGCATTATTACAAAAAACGAAATGATTGAATGAGCTTTTGATCTTTTCCATTTCCGACCAGTCGTGCTAGCAATACAGACATTCTGAAAGCCTACGAAAATGGACCAAAGTAATCTCTCCGAACCGACAGCCGCTTTGGCCATAGCCAGTTCCGAACCGGTTGCTCAAACCTCCCCATCCCTCCGATCTAATAGACATGCCAAACGTGCTTTACGAAGTAAGCGAATTTATGTACCTTTTTCATGACATGAAAGTGTCAATCATTTGCATCATGCCTAACCAACGAGGTTCTTTTTAGATAGCCGAGTTCACTTCGATGAAGAAGGCTTTTTTCCTCCATTGGAGGAGAATCCAGTAGTTGTAAAAATCATTGGAGAGGAGCAGAGTCGCACTGTGGGTGTCTATCTTGGATTTCTTCAAGAAGAACATAAATATGAAATCAAATTCTGTATCCCAACGGATTTGTGTCAGGGATACCTCGTACCGAGCTCGTTGAGTACAACGGACGGAATAAACATTGAAGTTTACAAGAAGCCGACCATTTGCAACATTCAGAAAGTAGAATGGTGCAATGACAAAATTACGTCGCAGAATGGTGCGCTATCCCCATATCGCCTGCAGATCTCCATCGAGCTCCAGCTGTCAAATCATTCCATGCCAATATTTGAAGATAAACTAACTATAAGGTCGGATGCTGCTCCGGACCGATTCGTACACATCAGCATCTCTGCAAAAATTATGGGTAATAAGATATGCATTTATTAAATGCTTTACGAAACTCTAAAATACCACCACTACATAAAATAATTGACCGCATCTTGTTACTTTTACTTCCAGTTTCAGACTAATACTTATTTATGATGACTTTCTATGTTCCAGGAAAGCATATGGGAACTCCATCTTTGAAAGATGGAATAAGATGCATTGGTCATTGTCCTGCACCTGTAGATTCCGATTCTGACGCTGAGCAGGAAAAAGACAAGAAGAGTTCGGGTGTTGAAGACAAATCCAAAATGATTGAGAAGGATTAATCTGAGTTAGAACGAATTTTTCGTACATTTAATGTACAAGAAGGCCATGGGGTCACAAGACACAAAGAAATCAACGCATTCGTTACATATTTACCTATTTACATAAACATTTGCCTACTATGCCTTTATTACTACACAAATCAATCCTTCCTTTTTTGTGATGTGTTTGCAACGCGTTATAGGATGATTTGTTAACTGTAGTGAAAAGCACACTAGTTTTAGAAATCCTTTACCGATCCAAACTAATTTTATGGAAACTTAATTAGTAATATTACCAAAAGAGCACTTTATTATATATACCATTTTGTGATTTATTAAAATTATCATTTTAATTGTTGAAAAGTAAGCTAATGTATGATTCTTCTAAACACTGTGTAAACTTACTATATTTCGGAATTTAAAATTACAACTGATACGTGTAATTCAATAAATAGTAAAATTTAATATAGTATGCACGGGTTAAGTAATAAAATAAAATAAAAGTTTAATTTTAATGTTTAATAACAAATGGCTACCTAAATGAAATTGTTGAATATATATACGACGTGCATTTACGTACTATTTAAATACCTTATTTTACAAATTGTTCAAGAAAAATACTGGAGAAAACTTGCTTAGTTGTTTTCACAACTTTGATTTTCGAAAGGTGTCGTTATAATAATGTGTTATTGACATATGGATTAAAAAGAATATTTAACGAAACATAAAATTGAATTGAAATTAATAAAAAATTGCAAAAATCAGTGTCAATCTTTGTCGCACCTTTGAACTTGAAAATGCTTATGGTAAATTAGCGAAAGTTCATTCTAACTACTAATAATCCATATTGTAAAGACATTCTCTATAAAGCCAAAATATGATAACCAAAAACAAAGGAGACAAAGTTTCTCATTCATATATTATGTATGCATATACATATTATTGTTTTCTTTGTTGAAGCATCAGCATAACGCAAGCATTTTGATGTTTTATCACTATTTCTTTAACTCGTACGAATTTTACCATCAAACGTCAATGTGTAATGAGTTTGATTACGTAACATTCTTAAACAACCCGGACTCGGAAATTTACCACTTTGGTCGCGTTCATTCTGTCGGAACTTTTCTGATAAATAATATGGCTTTCGTGTAAATGGTATATGATACGATTAATCAAACGAATCCGGAAAAGTAAGATTTTACATAGCCACAACGAAATAAAAAAATCTCTGCAAAATCACACCTTTTCATCATTGTTTATCAGCTTTGTTGGCAAAAGGAAACAACTGTAAAATGTTGATAATTTGCGCCTTATGTTCATGATTTATTTTCTTATTTAGTCAACTGAAAGTCAAACCAATGCTACTTACAAAAACCCTGACTCAAAATGTACAAAACTCAATTATAAATGGCAATAAAAGCAAAAAGATCAAAAGTTGACAAAAAGAATGTTTAAAACACACAAGTACGATTAAGCAAACAATTTATGTACAGTATGGACCAGTGAATAGTAATAGTTCATTTAAATCTTTATCCTCAAAAACAGGTAGAACTGAATACATGTAACCACTGCAGTACCGCGAGTATACCTTCTGGAGACCCATGACAGTTTCGTACTGAATCATATTATCCTTTCTTTCAAGAAGCAACAACGATTCTGTATCTTCCATTACGGATTTCATGAGAATTGCATTCTCTCTTTCCACGCTCCCGAACGATTCTTCCATTAGCACATCAGTAGCAGCCTTCTGTATTTTGAGAATGTCCCAGAATTCGTTGGGCTGAAGGAAAGCCGGATTTGGGGGAGTTTGCTGGATGTGCCACAAAAGTTGCCTCACTTTTGCTACGCCATGTAGCATTTGATAATGGAAAAGGAATTTTGCTACAATTTCAGAACATTTTAAAGATGAATAACTCGTAAAAAGGAATTATTTCAAAATTTTGTCATTTAATTCAGTTGCATTACCATTTGTAATAGAATTCCATGGGTAAATAACTGCGTAGATGCTAGCTAATTTGTCCGTTAGCGATTTTGCTTTATTTAGGAGCTTAATGCTCATCGCATGTAACCCCGAATGTTGGCAGATTCCAGAGCATAAATCAATACAGAGTTGAGTCGTTTTCATAATCAGAAAATGATTTCGATGGAGTTTCACCCTCTCGTAGCGTTTCAGAATATAGAGCAATGCTTGCAGCGAAGTTGTGCTGGCAAGAATCTCTGTATAAACCTTGTTAACTTCTGCGGTTACTTCAAACCCACAAGCAGTCTTAGAGCAACTTGGATTATAACAACGCCAAGGGCCATTGTTTTCACCGGGGTCCTCTGGGAGCAAATATCCATACTCAAGGTCTTCACAGGAGAAGCATTTCACCCCAGAGAAAAATGTTTTGCCCTCTGTTGGATCCACACATCTGCGACATTTACACCGAAAGTTGAACTTTGAATTTTCATATCGCTTTGGAAAAGAAGCTCCAAAATCAGACATTCCACTAAATGAAGCAGTTAAATACTGCCCAGCAGCAATCGGAACGGATACATTCAGGCGGATGGAGCATTCCTCTAACTCTGGAGAATACCGAAGTGACCATGTGCAGTTTGGATTGCATTCTTCTGCCACAAACACTTTCATGGGGAAGACGTATTTTGCACTGAAAAAAATATAAATATTCGGGAACGTAAAAATCCAAACATTTTGCATATTGCGTACATTTTTTTCAAATTATTTACCTGACAAAACAGAATTGCTTATCCCACAAAGAAGCAGATCGTTCTGGAAGCCAAATGCTGCAAAAGTCAATGACCTTGAGTAAACTCATTGCCCCAGAAAATGTTAATCCCATCGTATCTTGCAAGCGACAGTTATAAAGCAAAAATCGAGCAATTTTTTCATCAGTCTCCACACAGTATTTGTGCCTGGCAAAGTGTTCCACAACTGGCTCAAGTGCCATCAGTTTCTGGTAATCCTCTGGTTTACTTTCTTTCAGCAAAAGACATCGCAACGCCAGAATACTGTCACCGTTAAATAGCGAAGGACTCAGTGGTGGGTACAATTTATTTTCTTGGAATATCTTGCACTCAAATTTTGAATGGGATGAGTCCTACAAGAATAGAGCAAATAAATTATTTATGCATGCTGACAAGGGGTACACTGAGAGGAGTTTTACTCACCGTTTCACACTTTTCTGAACAAACCGGCCATTTACATTTTGTACATCGATAACCTTGACTCATTTGATACCACCTGTATAAAAAATTATAAATGTCATTCTTTTTCTCTAATCACATTTATTTAGTTAGCCTTTCTCCCGAACCTACCTATTGCACCCCAGGCAAAGTACTGAATCTGGAGGAAGTGGTAATCCTTTGTTATGTGCCACATGCATAATTGGTTGCATTTGGAGAACTGTGTCCTTAGCGTTGAGTTGTCTTGTAGCTGTGTACATTCCTGTGTATGGATTCACATTTCGTTCCTCCGGTGGAAGAGACAAATTCTGAAGCACCACATCTTGTTGGACGGTGACCATCGGCTTACAGGACTTTTGATGTTCACCCCAATGTTGTATTTGATGTTCTCGGCTACAATAAGCAACGTTGTTACACCCTAGACAAGATCTGGCGTTGATCCCAAAGCAGACTGCGCAGATAAGGTTGGTACTGCTGGACTGAAAAAGTTGCATCGTCACCTCTTTGTTCTTATTAATCGGAGGATTCTTATTTCTTCCTGTCTTTTTTGGAATTAAATTGTTCACTCTGTGTCGAACCCTTTCTGGCTCCATTTTCGATTTGACAAATTCACTCCAGATCTTACAAAACTGTTTACGACAATATGGTTTAATTTTTAAAAGCAAAAATCACTCCCTCCGTCTTAACGATTTATTTTATACTGAATTATTCTTTTTCGTGACAGTATTAGTACATATTACTATTACTCGCGGAACAGAGAAGCCACAGAATTTATCAGGAATTTTCTAAACTCTGCTGCATGGACTAATGGACTTTATCACAAATCTTAATGATGCATATTATGGATATCTGTTGATATGTTTGCTTTATTCAAAATTCAAACTCATTTCATTTCACTGTTTATTTGATGTGGATAACGTACCTCTCGAAATACCAAACTAAAGCCTAGACTTGACTAATACGAAAATTAACTATTTGGCAAAATTATCTTTACATTTACAGATTTACATTGCATACAAAAAAGGAAACAAAAAGATGTACAAGAAAGCATGAGGAAGGGCTAACGCTAAAACTTAGGTAACTTTTGTTTTGCATCCATCCACCGCAGAAAAGACCGAGACACAGTAATAAAAGTTACTACAATAGTCCCAGCACTTTGAGACCGGGGTTCGTTAGAATATTAAATAAAAGCTCGAAGCATTTTTACCATATAGATAAGGTTGTATTTAGTTCGTGAGCAGTAGTGAAAATGTCTTTGGTTGCTTTTTTATGTGGAGGGGAGTACCTCTTTATAGATTTGTGCACATTACAAACTTGTATATAATTTGCATAGCTAAGACTTGTGGTGCCTGTCTTCAAGGTCCAGGCGAAACAACCCTCCTTGAATTTTGCATCCTGTGGATCATTGTACAATCTTTCTGTTAACGCTTCCTTATATGCATCTGTGTCGTTGCTTTCTTTGTTTCTTCAGGTATGTAAATTGTTTTTCGCTGCTCTTTCGAGCTATCATTATTAGGCTTCATTGTTTTCTACGGTTTCTCTGTGTAGTGCGAACTGACTAACTGACAAACATTTCATCCCAGTTTTACGATTCTTTGTTGAGAAGAAGAGTTCGTAGACCTGTGCCTTCCCTCCTCTGATGGTGATGCTTTACTGTCATAAAAATACACCAAATTAAATACTGCATGTTATTCTAGAATGCAAGCTAATTACATTCACTAGCTATTCCATTTGAAATCGTCAAGTCTCTTCTTTTGCGAGTATAAGGGATTTTACAGTCGTTTGGGGATGCAGTGTGAGTTTCATGTAAAACACCTGCCTTTATTTAGTGGAAAGTTTGACAGACAAATCCTTGGGGTTCCAGAACATTGCTTGTCAATGTGGGTGTCAAATTGAATAACTGAATACTTAATATACAGAAGGTAGACAGACAGTGTAATGTTCAATGTAGGTCAGTCGTTAAGTAATAAAATCGTATTATTCGCCATCACAATTTCCCTAATTATAAACTGAATGTAAGTAGCGGCCGTGATGAACAGAATAATTATTGAATAATCCCGCTTCATGTAATATTGTAATTGCAAACTCAAATTTTATTTTTAAACACCTAGTTAGTTCAATTCATATTATAATTGTAACTGAGATTCGCAAATCCATTCTGCTTCTACCTAATTTAGGGTTTACAATTTATTATGTGAAGGAATAATGATTCATTTCAAAGAGAGAAAGTTTAAATTCTAATGATGATACACATAAAAAATTTACTCTATTTTTGATATTTGAGAAGTCAAGGTCAAACTGATTTATTTTTCCATAATATATTAATATACTATTAATTTTATATCTCGGATCAAAATCAAGGAATTAGGTGGATAGAAATAAGTCATAAGAAATACCACTTGTTGCAAAAGTTACAAAGCAATGTTTCATAAATGTTAGTGACATCAATCCACCTGTCATATTTAAGAATGGTACATTACTCCCAAATTGATGTGCTACACACGGCAAATCCAGACCGTCTGGACCAAACGAATCAGAATAGTAATGGTAGGAATTGCAAAACTAATCAATTTCTTCTCTACTATAGTCTGTAATAATCTGTAGTGAAGTCGACTGTGAGGCTTTTTACTATAACTTTAGTAAAACCTCCCTGTCTGGTTCACAAATTTTTGTAATGAGCTTTAAACTGTGAAAACCCGGTCTTTATTACTAGAAATTGGAAATTTGAGCTTTGTGTTTAATGACAAGAATATAGAATGACAATGGCATTACTGGTGCATAGATTTGACTTGATTCGGAATCTGGGAAATCTACAATTCATTTTGCAATATGCCGAACTACATAAAAATCCTTCTATATCCATTGCGTGTAAGCTAATGTAGCGGTGCTTGTACAAATTTGGATTAGCATTGATAAATATATCGAAGAATCGTCAATTCAATCTAGGTTAGAAAAGGGCGTCGCGTCGCAATCCAATCATGTCCAATTGTTGAAGTTAAAGTAGAAAACCGTTATTATAATGACGACAAGAGTGCATGCATGCAGGTACCTGATGAAGCCTTTCGTTACTAAACAAACGGAACATCCTAGTCTAGACCACACCACTACCATTGTTTATCATTTATCATGAAAGATTTGCTGATGAAAGGAAAGATCAACCTCATTCAGAAGCTTACAGAAAGTATTTTAATGTGCTTTCGAAATTTGAAAGATACGATTGTTTATCTCTTTTGCAATTTATTTATGAAGTTTGGCATATGGCAAAACTCTAAAGGTCATAGTCTATTGACTGTTGTAAAATGAATAGGTTTGTCACGTACAAAATAGCGATGACAAGATAAAAAAAGCAAACACATCACAAACTATAAGAGTTAATAATAAGGTAATATCATGTCAACAGGATACTAATGCTAACTGATATTGGCACATCTTCGGATACCGCCTTCCACGAATAATATATATAAAAGTTATATGGTGGGTCGGTCTCGGCGACTCTTCCGTTTGAGACTAGAAAGCTGGCAAACATGTAGATCCAAGAAACATACTAGACTCGAGTAGATTCAAGTGGAGTGTTTTTAAACAAAGTAAATAGTGGGCACTATCGGTAGTGATTAAGATGATATTGACAGTGAATGAAATGTCTTTGTTTACTTTGCTAAATATCTGGAAGAGGAGAGAGCGATCTAAAAACAAAAACTATCACCACAATACCCAACAAGGAGGTATTTATACTGTTCAGTCTCAAAATGCCCCTCCCTTGTCGATATCAAATCAATGTTAGATTTGCAGTTTTGACGAAAATAGCTTTCTAGAAAATCTTTAGATGTTAATTAGCTGATTTAGCTAATTAGAACATTTTAGTTATTTTGTAATTTAATAATTCAACAGTTAATTAAAAGGTATAGTATTGAAAAGGCTGCCAGCTTCAATGGGGTAATGTAAACCGGATTATTATTCCGTAAGTCTAAAATTAAATGATCTTTTGTTGAATTACTAATAAATGTTTTTCAGACATTATTTTAATGGCTATCTGCCCTGCCGCCATCGCCATCCTGTAAATGATGAATCGTTGCAATATTAACCAACAAAAGGAAAGTAGGTTTATCACCGTGTGGTATGGCAGCCAATGTACAAAATGAAGGGAAAGGAGAAACAATTGATGTTTGGTAACGGGTATTTTTACGATTAGGAGGTTTGAGAAAGTGATTTCTGTTCATCTCTGCAACATAACAAACTCCTGCGTGCGTGTGGTGTGAATGTTCGATGAAAGCGGCAGCTACATGACACCACTGAAAAATATGTCATAATTTGCATATTACACAGCTTTCATGTCACGGAAGATTTGGAGCAGTATAAAAGGTTTGTGATTTGTCGATCAAATTTACAGTTATACTGAAGACGCCTCGCAATCCACATATGAAATTTTCCCTTCTTTCCTTTATAGTCTTCTCAAATCGCAGCAAAAATAAAATTGTTTGCTTTTGAGAATTCTGGAAGATGAAGCCCACCACCTTTCTTTGTTTCGTGGGATTTTTCACCGCGACACTAACAGCCATTGCTTTAGCCACGGTGGGAGGACAATGTAAGTTTCCCATTCATAATTTAAACAGTGACCGACTTAAATTTTATAATTCAAATAATATTTTGGGGAAAAATCTGTTTAGATTCCGTAAATGTTCATTTCGTTCCACCTCTTGTAACGGCCCCTTGCCAGGTGGCTCAGTTTTGGACGCCGACAAATGTAACCTGCGCACTCTGTTTTTGCATGACAGGAAGTTTATCAAGATGCATTCCTCAGCCTGGGTGCAACCCACAAAACCAAAACTCCACTAGACCGACAAATGAAACAATGCCAGCACCAGGTGGTACACCAGACCAATCGTCAATGTTTCAAAATCAGACGGAAAGTATGACTGCAACTGGAGGAGCAGCAGCACCCCCACCGGACGGTGGAGCTGCAGGTATGCCACCTGGAGAAGCAGCCCCAGCCGCTGAAGGAGCCGCCCCACCAGCAGACGCTGCAGAACCTCCTGCGGGTAGAGAGGGAGCAGTACAAGGAAGTAAAACGAGAGCGGCAAAACCTGGCAAGTCTAGGCGACGAAGGCGTTCAAGTACTTAGCATCTTTGGGTTCATGATAGCTCACACAGTAAAACGGACATCGATGAAAGTTACTTGACTCTGATACAATCGCATTTTGTGGTTTGAAACGTTTGGACATTTCATTTACTTTTAATTTATTTTTTAAACTTGAATACAAATGAGTGCTGCAAAGCTATCGTAATTTTGTACAATGTAAAATGTAAAATAACGGTTGAATAAACAAGAGCTCCTAATAAAATTAGATAAAGTTTCACTGAATAAGAAAGCCACTTTCAAAAAAAAATAAAAATAACAGGCACATCCGTAACCGCATCTAACACGGTTTAATGAAATATACAACATGAAGGTGCCATTACCATCTATTTCATATACTTTGAATCGTTTTCGGATAATAATTTTGCGGAAGCTTTTGCATCCAAGAAGAGTCCACTGACTTCATTGACATCTTCCTTCGTAATTGTTGTTCTCCCATTAATCTTTGCAGTGACCGCTGCTGGTGTTAATAACTGAACCGCATAACGGAGTGTCGATTTCTCACCCACTTCACTTAAAAGGTCCAATGCATCTGAAAACAAGGAAATCAACCATGTATAACAACTAACAACCACAAGTATCTCCCACCTCCCTACCTAAATATATATCTACTTTACAGTGTACACATACCCGCTTCAATTACCAGACTTTCTGTTTTCGCCCGAATCTGCAAAATCTTGCGCATTTCATCTTTTGTGTAGGGAGAAGTTTTAACAATCACAAGTCGATCCAACAAATCCATGGGTACGCCATGGGGCGCCATTATATCTTCCGTTCCGCGGATGGTGCATCTTCCTCGATTTGTGGCAAAAATGACAATGGGGGCTAGAGAACTTTCCAATGCTCGATGAAGGTAGGTAAAACATTCAATATCTAGCATATGAACTTCGTCAACAAACAAGACACCAGGGACAAGTTCAGCAATTCCCTGAAATAAAAAAAGAATGAAGATGAAAATCAGTTAAAGTTTCATGAGTAGACTTAAGACTAGTAAAGGATGAGCTGAGAGAAACTGTTATTATCGACATACCTGATCAATGTACCTGTTAACCACTTTATTGATTTCCTTGCGAAGCTTATCGGTGATTTCTGTTTTCCTAGGTTTCATCAATTGACCAAGCATGGAAAGAATATCCTGGCCACCCTGAGGTCTTGCATTAGCTATATCCAAATCATGAAGGGTCACATCCTGGACAATTTCCTTCTTTTTGTGGACTTCGCCCTTTGGGAGTGGAACATAATCTTCTGCTTCAAGATCATACTCTGTAGCAAAGGCATCACTTCGTCCTTGTCTTTTAACAGCCCCTGAATTGGCTTCAATGTAGATAACATCGCCTTCCGTTATCTAATGAAAACCAAAAAGATCGGGGAATTTAGTGCTAACGAGGTCAGTCTCCCATAAATTAAATTCCCGAGTATATTTGTAGTACAATCAATACAAGAACTGATAATTGTTGACTGAAACTAACCTTTTCTTTCTGAATGGCTTCATAAATAGAAGGGTCCAGTTTAAGCTGCTTCGTACCTTTGGAGGTTTTCAGACCAACTATGACGTGACTCACCGTCTTCCCATATCCACCAATAGGATTTTCTAATTCATGTGGTGTGATTTCCGTCACTTCTCCTTCATAAATCTCCTTCGTCTCTGTAAGACACATAATGTTCAAAATAATAAGTTAAATATAACACTAGTAAAAGATTTCCAATTTTCTCCAGGAAGCATTTTAAAAAATACCTTTGATCCTCAAACCAATTGCTCTTCTAAAGTTTTCCATCAACACTTCTGTTTTCTTCACTTCCGACGAGTAAACTTCAGATCCAACCATAGGGCAGAACGGAACCTTGGAGCCCAATTCTTGGGCGATCGCTAAAGCAATTGCCGTTTTTCCGGTTCCTGGGGGTCCTGCGAGAAGAACAGCCCTCCCGGCCATTTTCTTAGAGCGAATCATGTCAACAATCACACCAGCAGCCTATCAATCATGAAACAAAATTACGGATGTCACTTAATCAAACCTTATAACATAACTCCAAAAAACATAGTTTCAAATCTATTTATGTCATGACTCATGACTGAATCCTAAATTCCTAATTTTTAAATACCTCTCTTGCGTCCTCTTGTCCAACCAGACCCGCAGCTTCCGCAAGAGGAGCGGAATTTTCATCCAAGCCAAGACCTTTGACATGAGAGTGGGCTGAAATTCTTTGGGCTTTCGCAGTACTTCTAACTTCTTCGATCTTCATCTTGATATTCTTTCCTCCTCCAAAAGGTCTTACTCGAATTTTTCGAACCTACAATCACAGTTTTTAACAACCTAAATTGATATTTCTGGCAATGGCAATCACTTTTCCACTGAGTCCGCAGTTTTTCATGAAAATTTGTAGTTAATTTATTAAAAGATTTCTCTGAAATTACGTATTACGTTTCACAATTCTTTGGATGCGTTTGGCTATTGATCAAGCAAGTATAAAAAGACTATTTACCAAAATACAAAGCTCTCTAAAGCAAGCGGTCGGTCTCTGTTCTCTTCAACGAGGTAGATTTGCCTCCTCACACGAGAGGAGTCGCAATTATCAATGGTTGATCTCAATGTCTTGTTTCAACTTACTCCGTAATCCTCCGATTCTTCACTCTGTATCTACAATCTATGTAAAAGTACAAGTTTCACATTTTGACATTTAGGTAACGAGTCAACCGAAGCTTTCCATTTCCATGCAGAAGTCACGCTCACATGTCACATCACATCACGCACGATTTACTTTTACCACAGATTCCAGTGAAATATCTGAGACGACCCAAATTATTGGCCATCCAAAATTAAATATGAAAAAAATTAGGAAAAAGAACGAAACGAATTATTCAAATACGATGTAAGCAGACTTCTGAAAAATGCAAATCGATTGAGTGATATAAAATTGAGTTTTACCAAAAATTCATACAGATCAGCAGATGCAACAGGCCTCTTCTAGCTTCCCTATAAATTGAGCCACTTCCTGTTATCTCGTTTGAATTTGGATTCTAAACGACGTTTAGTAAACGTTCTAGACTGGAATCCACTTGAAGCAGGCAGGCAAACAGGGAAAAGATAAATGTGCAGATGAAGAATCTTGATGCAAGATTGCTACATTTGTACAATTTTTTGTAATTGTAATACTCTTGCGTTCGTCTGGCGTGTTTATTTTAAAGTAGGTTATATGTACCATAAAAGCTTTTAAAAATATACATAATATTTTGCCTGGATATGAATACAAATTCCCATGCATCTCTATGGAATAATACAGTGGCACAAATTCCAGACCGGGGTACCCGAAACGATGATCAGCAAAAACACTATGGCAAACTTAAGTGAACGTTTACTTCATTTGCGACCTCTGATATCATTTGTAGTGATGCTTGATAATGATAATGATTGCTGCACTTAATTTTGCGCTTTTAAATCCAAATTCTTGCCTATGAATTTCATTAAAGCTCTTTCTTAGGTTGTGTTTTAAATCAACCAGTAAAGGTCGGGTTGATCGAAATTGGAGCGGTAACAATCATGTCTGAGGATAGGAAAAAGACTAGAAGTGACTCCAGCGATAACAGCAAAGAGCTAAGTGAGTATCGTTCACATGAAAGCAACACTTCCGTGGAAGAATTGGACATTTTATCCGATAAAAGGTTAACCCCGACAATGCGGACACACGGCCAACTTAAATTCGAATACAATAAGGAGGAAGAGTCGCAACGGTTGAAAGACAAAGACAATGCAAAGATGGACGAGTTATTAGGAAACCGGCCGCAAAACACGTCTAAAGAAGCAAAAGGGTCGAATTTGAAGTTTAATACTAAAAGCAAAGGTGTGATTATAAGAGGGCAACTGCCTGCTCCCGCTTCTGGGAACAAACCTCAAAAAAACCAGTCACAATATCCGAAAAGTAGAGACAGTCCAACTTTGGTTACAGATAGGCCCGGAAACAGGTCTAACGCTAACGCAATGAAAGGGTCCACTTCCAAACCTCGAACTAAATCCAGAACTGGAGGTGGAGCTGGAATAGCAAGTGGGCCGTCATATCTGAACAAACCTCCAAAAAGCCAGCCACAACTGCAAAAAAAGAAGAGTAGACCGGAAACAGTGGAGACGACGAGTGGCATTATTCGTGACTGGGGTAGGAGGCCACTTTTCGTGGAGAGCGAAGCCCCTTGGTCACCCAGAAACAAAATGATGTATCGCACGGCTATGAAAGCAATTTCAAAAATGAATTACACGCAGCAACAAACTCCAGTGGTTCCAAATCAATCTTACTCTCTGGTTTCTGCTGCTTTGCCCACAGATTTAACAAGCGAAACCAATATGGAAATGGTGGACCAACGTGCATTCATCGCCCAACACCAACCACAGGGAACCTTTGTTCCTGGGTCCATTAGTTATCCCATGCCGCCTCCAAATACCGCGTTCATGTCGCTGCACAACATGCCGCCCCACAACATTTTTCCTCCGCTTCCTGTTTCTCACCCTTCCCATTCTCCCATGATAACCAGGATTTCGCCCCTGCCAAACATGTCGATGCCTGGCACGAATCTCAGCAACGTTTCTGGGCCAGTTGCAGTCGCATTGGAACCTTCTTACCCATATCAACAAGAGATTGTGCTACCTGTATCGCAACAACCTGAACTGCCACAAACTATTGTGTACAATGGACCAAACCCAAACACGCTGCCCCATCCTAGCATGTGGCTCCCCTATTGGAACGACGAAGATAATATTGACAGACAATAATGTGGTACATTACGCGAGGTACACGGGGTAGATTGAGACATGTTAAAAATTTATTGGTGAAGATTGTTCTTCTCAATGTGAAAACGCAGTGAAAATAAAAAATCTATTCTATGATACCATAACATGTCTAATTGGGAAGGTGCCATTGCATTAAAAATGTCCACGAAGTGCATGTAATGTTCTTTCCACTACTTGTCACATTCTCATCGTTTTTACATTTGCCTAGATTTTGCTAAATAAATTCGACTATCTGTAAGGCGTCAAGACGGCGAGTGAAAGAATTTTGACTATCGCAGTTTCTTTATCTTCCACTAACTGAGTGGATGAATGATAAGGGGACAACGAACGGTAAACGGCAGGCTTTATTTTTTACCAGATTTTGTTAATACCCTCTGAAGGTTAACTTTTGATTATCTGATATTGCTAGCACGAGCTGTAAGGGATAGGCATACCTTGCACACAGAATGCTCAAGCTTCACTTGAATAAAAGTTAAAAGTAGGGACGAGAGTTTAGTCTGCTCGTGACATCCAGCGAGATAACAGTTTCTTGAGTTTTCCTCCGCTTCACCTCACATTCCTTTGGTTAAGCCATCATCATCCTCATCAGCATTAAAGTTGGCTTCTTCCGCTCAAGTCAGATCTAGGGTGTCCTTTGCAGCACAGCGACCCACTAATACTTTTCTCAGAGTGAAATTTTCTGGAAACAATTTTTGATTTCTTGTTGTTTATGGTGAAAAAAATATAAGGCGGACTTCATGCTGGAAAGATGTTGCATCTACCTCCTTATCAACAACTACAGCACCACCAAAGCCAAGGGAATGTCTCAGACTGCAATGTTTCTGACACGGTTTCTGAATCGTCGGACAATGCCACGCTTATGTCCCTCTCCCTGTCGGACTTGACTGCATTGGGAGCTGGACAACTTCGGGAAGACATTCGTGTGAACCGGAAAAAATTGGAGGGCTTAATCATTAGAGGTAAACATGAAATCTTGAAATTATTAACAGTAAACAGTAAATCTAAGCTGTAAGTACATAGCATAAAATCTGGAATCGTTTAAGTTAAGTTAGGTTTGAAACCGTTTTCAGTGTTTCCGGTTAGATTAGCTCCGGTTTAAATTGGATCTGAAATGGTTCCGTTAACTGAAATCGTTTTGGAAAGCTACTGCATAGGATTTTTCCATTTAAATCTTTCTGCAGCATTACATAAACTACATACCTAAAATTGGCCCGAACTGGTGAAATCCAACCATCACTCTTAGTTAATGTATGCTTTTTCTTTGTTTCGTATTTCATAAAAAATCCATTCTATTTCCAATGGTCTTTAAAAATGCTGATCGATCAAGACATGGGGTACACAAGAAGTACCACAAGTTACAAGTACCGCGTATCAACGTATTGCAGAGCTTCTAGGTTATTGCCTTCATCACTGCATGAATTAAGAAATATAGGGCATGCTAATTAGTTTTTCTGTATAAAAAATCATTGTTAAAGTCAGTGAAAGAAATGGCGACGAGTTAGCATTAAACTCAAGTTAAAGTCCTCCTGCCTCTTCTTAAGCATTCACGCAGTTAATTTGAATACGCAGCAAGTAGAGGAAAAAACTAGCTACCTCTTGACTCGTTGACTCTTGACTCAGAAACAAGTGATGAGTGAGTAACAGAATCAAATACAAAACAAAAAAATGTTTTCTTTTCCAATTTTTCCTTTTTAATCTTATTGTCTTAAAAAAATGAGACAAAGAGAAAATGGTCGAAGAGCAAATGAAAGAGCAAAGCGAAAAGTGTCCCTGCCTCAGATTAAAATGGTCCAATCACCGACAGACAACAGACACAAACTCGAAAACCGAACGTCGCGCTGATCTGCATTTTGCAGTGAAACAGTGCAGCAGTGAACCCTCTGAACAGTCTTTGTTCAGTCGTCGCTGTCCGTATCATGAAAATGGAAATGAGGTCACTGATGACTCATTTTCTTCTCTCTTTCTCAATCTCCGCCGCACCGCCGCATCATTTACAATTTTCAAAGTTTTCAACACTCGTTTCACTGCTCAACTTTTTTCATTTCATTTCTTGACTTTGATCGCTTGCAACTCTTCCCTAACTGCGGATTGATTTCATTGAAACTGAACAACATTAAAATAATTAATCAATTAATTATTACGAAACAAGAATAAACTGACTTTGACAGTCATGATAACTTTGATAATCACTTGAACGTTGAAAAAATTTGATTTTGAGAGAAAAGACCCGAATATTCTGAAGTTAAATTACTTGATTAGTTTGTGATTAAATTAAGACAATCACAGTTCCACAATGAATACGACAATGGCCAGAATTGATTATGGTCAATTCTCATTGGAAAATGTGTTTTCTCCAGAGGGTGTTATCAATTGTGACCTTGGTATAATAACAGCCTATTTTCAGATTAATTGGGAGGAATTAATTTAATAGCTTAATTAAAATGCTTGATTTGCTAATTTCAGAACGTGAAAATCCACAGGAGAAGCCCTACATGGAAAAGGTAATTTGGTATTTAATTAGTCATGTGTTGGGTAATGGAGTAATTGGAGTAAACATAAACATTAAACAGACTTTCACACAACATTTCTTTACTAACGCAGTTAATGGAAACAACCAACACGTACATACAATGGCCTTCCCGTATGAAAATAGGAGCTAAGACGAAAAAGGACTTGTACGTGAGAGTTTATGGACACAATCCTGATGACGTTAGTGAAGCTAAGGCTCAAATTCTTGCAGACTTTGGACCGCATAGAGTAAGTAGAAAAATGGAGTCCTGGATAGAATTTTGTTCCTTTAGTTATGGAACTTTATACGTTCACACTGTTTTCCATCAGGACTTGCGGATTACTTTGAAAATGGAAATAAGTTATACTGACCATTCACATCTGATTGGATGTCGAGGAGCTACTATAAGACGTGTAATGGAGGACACTGGTTGCCACATTCACTTTCCTGATTCAAATCGGATGTCAAAGGATCACAAGAGTAATCAAGTCACAATTGCTGGTAGCAGTGTTCAAGCGGTGGAACAAGCTCGATCTCGCGTTCGTGTAAGTTAAATAGTATACTTGGAACTTGAAGCATTTTAGGAATAATAACTAAACAACTTTCACTCACGATTCTGCGCTTTCTGTTGATTGCAGGAATTAAGTCCATTGCTGTTCCAGTTTACTTTGCCAATTATGAATTCAGCTTTCGACGGCAACCCTGATGCTCATCACGTGTTCATAGAGAATATCCAGTCGAACTACAACGTTCAAGTGACAATTCATCCACCGAATAAATTGCAACAAACATCTGTAACTGTGAAAGGATGCGAGATTGACGCTCAGAAGATCAAAGAATCCATCTCCAAGATTGTTCGCTACTTTTCTGGTGGCAATGTGGTGAGTATTTCATTAATTTTCATGACACTTATTGGTTGACAGAAAATCAGCTAATGTTAATAAACTGTGTAAATGAATGTTTCAGGGTGCCAGTTTAAATGTGGAGTCCACAATGGAAATTTCGGCAGCTCAACACAGCTTTGTTCGCGCAGTGAATGACTCCAATATTCATAGCATTATGATAAACACTGGATCAAAAATAATTTTTCCTGATCTGAGTGATTCAAATATTCAGCAGATCAAGCGCTCTAGGGTTTACACGAGTGGGGACATCAACTGTGTTTACAATGCTCGACAACAGTTAATTGTAAGATTTATGGCCGTATTCACTTCATCCGGCATCGTAGTTTTCTTAAAGTATGAGTTAACTTCAAATCATTTCCTTTTTAGGGTTGTCTACCATTGCGTATGATTTTTGATCTTGCTGATGATTTTCATTTGGACTGGGAAATGGTGCGTGCCATTGGTCAAGAGCTTAATGTCAATGTGAAGCTTATCAACCGTAATCGTGGATCCGGCGAGCGTGGCGGTCCCTCTGCTGCTTCTCTTCCACCTCCGATTCCCGGTCGCGGTAGAACCATTCAACTGATTGCTGCAGAGAGGAACACTGCGAATATCTACGAAGCCAGGCGTCGTATTCTGGGATCTTTGGAACTACCCACTTCTGTTCAGGTCCCTGCAACATATGCACTGCGACCAACTTTGACTGCAACAGGTATTTGGTTTTATTTCACTATTTTCTCTCGTGTCTCCCTTCCGTTTACTAATTAATGAAGAATTCTAATTAACTTAATTAGGAAACGTCTACCAATATGGAAATCGATTGACGGCTCCGCCTGGACCACTGCCTCCATTGATGCTTCCTCCCAGTCCAAATATGTTGTCCCCAGTTTTGTCACCATCGTTTTGGCCTCCAAGCCCCTACGGTAGTCCATTTTGCTCACCACCAATCGCAACTTGCATTCTCAACAACAATGGATCAGTCGGAAATAATAATGGAGTGACAACTAATGAACCACCACCAGGACTCACAAAAATGCACGGAATGTCATACAATGCCCACACTTCACAAAACAATCATCATCATGGATTTGGATTTAACAGCAATTTATCGACACCAGTCGGACCCACTCCTGAATTCAGCTTAGCAACATTGAATGCCATGAAGCAGAGTATGCATCTTCCACTGGTAGACAATCACAATTTGAAAGGATTTCCTGTCACGGCTCCCTCGACGGCGTCTGAAAGTTCAGGTTCAATGACCAATTTGATTCAAGAGTTCCGTGATTTCGATCTAAAGCGGAAAGCGCCAGGTTGGGAACGTTCAAATACACAACCAAATTTATTTGGACGAGCGTCTTGCGGACCATCAACGGCAGCGGGCAGCGGCAGTGTCATCAGCGATGGCTCCGTTTCTGGAGAAAGCAGCGAACTTTCACTTTCTTCTAGCAGAATGGGGAATCCTTTGCAGGACAAAAAGTATTTGGCTGTCAAAGGTAACTTACAATACTATGATTAAAATAGTTAGAATTAATTTTTACATGCAATAGTTCTAACGGCCAAATTTTGTTGCTACTAATTTCAGCTATGTACAATGCTAAGATAGGACCAAACCCACGTATTCCGAACTCCGAATGGACCGGTTGTGGCTTTAGTCGCACTCACCTGAGCTTGTTCCCGCAGGAAACAAGCACTGTCAGTTCAAGCCGTAATGGAAGCGATGCTCTGGAATCTATTTCTTCATCAAACACCGAAGACGAGCAAGCTTCCTCGACCATGCCTTGGAATGATTCAGATGGGTCAGCTTCAGTCAGCACGGACTCGAAGTCTGGAGATGGAAATACTGTAAGTAGTTCATCCAGCGTTAAATCGAAGGAAAGTGTTCCCATGCAGAAACCACCTCTGCTGCCACAACAGTCTAATTTACTGGATTTTGCTGCTTCACGCACAACACTTGATCGAAAGCCTGCAGATTTGCCTCAACTGTTCATTGAAAACGGACTGGAGAAATACATTCGTAACGTCATATACACTTTCATACTATATTGGTAATTTCGTACATGGAATTTCGAGATTAAATAAAAATATTTTTATTACATTTACAGACCTGTTTATGTCTGAAGAAATTGATTTGGATTCTTTCTCTACCTTAACGGAAGCTGATCTCAGAGCTTTAGGTGTTGCTTCTTACCCTGCCAGAAAGAAAATGCATCTTCTAATAGCTGGCTTGAATTGCTCACAAAGTGATAACAGAGATAATTGGGATTAACATGATAGCTATAGAAATTTCAAACCAACTACGGCTATAAAAATATTTTGTTTTGTGGATATAATATTGAACAACCATGTGATCTTTTTTATGACATTGTAGTTCAAAAACTTGGATTTTGTAATTATGATAGTATAAAATAATGTGTACGCTTAAGTATAATATATTGTAAAAAATATCGTTTCTGTTTCTGTATGTAACTTTTTTCTTTTGTGATGATGCCTGTGTAGTAACATGCATGTAAAAAAATTTTCAAGAATCCTGCGCTTTGAATTTTTGTTTGTACAATACTTATCTGTAATGCATCGATATAGTCAGTATTTTGTTCGTTTATGGAATATCGAAAGAGTTCAACAAATATTTGTACTTGTTTCCGGTAATTATCAGTAATAAACTGCGGTTTAACTTGTATAGTGGAAATGTCTAAATAATGCATCCAGGCATCGACATGCTCAAAAATGAAACAATGAGCAACGCAGTAAGATTTTAGCGTTTTAATGTCGCACAGTTTTTCTATTTCTTTGTGGAACAACACTTTTTCTCTTATCTACAATTCCACTGACAAGGCCCATCGGCTCCTCAGTCGGTTCCAAATCATTCGCTCTAAAGTAAATGTGTAACAGCATCTTTTAGTTAGTTGTTCCTCCCGTATGTAGTAAAAGTAAAGCCAGTAAGCCGGTAAACATCGTCTTTTTCATACCCAAGTTTTAGATGCGCTCCTTGGCACTCAATCGAATTTTCTTGGACCACACCTTGATACGCACTAGATGAGAAGTCCATGAGGCTCATGATATTTACAGTTTCAGCCAGCTTTTTTGACTTACCAAGCTTTCGTAAAATTTCCTTCGCACCTCCCGTTCCACAAAAGCGTCGATTTTTATGTCGCTTTTTAGGAATAAAGAGGTTGTAGTCTGGCATGTTCCATTTATAAAATATGTCCGCGTAAACATAGCACGTTCTAATGATATCCCTTGTCTCTTGCACGAGCCTCAATAAAATGTACGCATTTTCATGGAGAACGTCCAAAGAGTACCAGAACTCGTTCAGGAGCACAACCATCCGTCTCATGTCTTTGGTCGAGAGTCCGGACGGAACGCCTCTGCTTTTTGAAAATTTGAGCATTCCTAAAGTGATCTGACGACCACTCAACTTATTGTTGCTGCGACCAACTTCTATCTGAGAGATGTGCCGTCTTATTACACTCAAGTCTTCCGCAGCCATCTCCACTTTGTCCAGCGTGCACTGGAGAAACTGGGTAAAAAATGTGACACGGTCTTCCGGATGTAAGCAACCAAAATGCCTGGGTTGGCAGGAGTTTGGTAAATAAATTAAAACAGTTAGGGGAGACCACTTCACTGAAAAGACGTCTTCTTCGTCGTCCATTTCAACAGGAGACTCCAGACCTGCTCCTAGTTGCTTGCGGGGTCTTGGCATCTGCTTTATCGTTTCGGGTCTCACCCGAAGCGGATTGTGATCATCGGAAAACTTCCACTTTTTCGTTAAACGTTTCAACACGGCGAGAGCGTCGGTCCGCATGCCATGAGTGGCCTCATGAAACATTTCCGATATAACCAGGAATAGCTCGCCAGATTGGCCCAACTCTTGATACTTTTCTTTGATGTCGACCAAGTGTGCCTGCATTTTATACTGTTCTTTTGATAACGGACAGTCGATTAAATGCTGAAAGCTGTAAGTCAGCAGCCACATGTAACCACCGATGACGGAGAGTCCGTCTGTGCCCGGCTTGATGCTTTCCCAGTAGGATAACTTTTGGATCAATGCTTTCACCAGTGACACACATTTGCTGAAACCTCGCGTGGACGCCACGCAAATGCTTTCGAACCCAAGCAACGTGCTGCATTCACAGGGCTTTGGTAGACTGTGAAATTCCAGGAGAAAGTTTAAATAAGAAATCCCGTGGACACGGAAGAACAAAAGTGAAAAATGTGTGTGTAACACTGAGAGTCTCAATTTTGCTTTCATAGCTTACCAACCTACGATTACGTTTACACGAAGGAAAGTGTTTACAGCAGCCTGTGTCTTTCTCACTGTGATCCCTGAAAGTGAAAATATTCCCGAGTCCTTTGTTTATTTATAATTTATGCAAAAATGAAATGGCCTATTTTTAGTGGCACGATTATGACTCTTTTTATTTCTCATAAAATCTCCATTTTATGATTACTCTAAGTCTTGAAAGTGTTTATCCTTGGCTCTCCTCTTCTCAATCTGCTGCTTAACCGATTTTTTGAATGTGGGCGTCTTAACATTCGCTGGAGTCTGTGGACCTTCGATGTTCTCCAACAACTCTTTCAGATCGGTGATTGTCTGAGCATTCCAGCTTTCATAAATCTCTTTACTTATCATGTTAGAGTCTTAGATGGAGAAGATTAAAATTACAGAATGCCTTCAGCTCCAGACTCCCTCCGAATCGATTTGCTGTTTCTTTTAGCAAGTCCATAAAATTGTAATTTAAGCAAAAAGTTAACCATGTTAACCCTATGTATGTAAATGTAAAAAAGTTATACCACGGGAATTTTTAAAATGCAAAGAATATTAATGACATTTCATTTTACTATCCGTAAATCAGTAATGCTGCATTGCTATTGTTATTACTTATATGGCGCCTATTGTTATAAATAACTGTGGCTACGCATATAAATGGAATAAATATCAAGGTGCGTGTGGGAGAAACATGTCAATCTCTTTTTTGTGTATCTGCTGCAACTTTTGCAAGTTGCATTCCAGACAATAGTGAAGTGAAATGTAATTTATCATCTGTCTCAAGCTAAAATATACATCAGGAACGGTTTTGTGTTTTTGCAATATTTTTCCTTTCGGTGCCTGCCCGGACTCTAAAACCCACACCCAGGCTCAGATTAAATTACCAAATTCATTAAATTACCTAGAAGTATAATATATTCCTTTGTGAACTACAAAGTTACAATCAATAACCCACCTGTAACTAAATCTACCAAACCTTTAAAGCACCTGTGCCCACCCACATTTGCATAAAGGAAGAAAACCAACAGATTTCACATTAAATGTCTCAAAATATTTCACACTTTGTATCAATAACAAAATATGTGGAAACACATTTTTTCTAATAAATAATGTTTCAATCAATTCGCACTAAGCCTTGGTACTATGTAGTACAAAGCCATGTGAATGCATTTTAACAACATGAAGAGATTCTGTTGCAATTGTGTGGAGACATACATGCTCATGACCGTAATTTACAAATTGTTGTTCAAAGAAAAATCGATTGAAGGCAATCACGACAATGTGGATAAGTACATACATACGTACTCACACTTTATTTTTATCATTTTGTCACTGTGAGATTTATAAATGTCTATCGTTATTCGTTGGTGATATGTATAAGAGATTTTTAGTGTATACCCATTAACTGTGATTATACATGTACATGATGTACACCTATAAAAAACTTTGTTATCCAATATAACAAAAATTTATCCCGCCAGGGAATAATATGTATATATATTTAGTGTATATCGCAAACTCGAGCCCGAGCGCGTATCAGGGAATAATTTATAATTTTTAAAGATATCACTCACTCTACAGTTTTCTATCTTTATTAGACACTTTTTTCTATAGAATCCTTGAATTGTTCACAGCTTAACTTTTTGTTGCGCTAAAAGTCGTGAAACATTATTTATTTAGCATGGAAATGCATAACTAAATACGAATGTAATAATTGTAGCGGAACTTTATGTAGTTACTTATGCATCTACTAATCATATTCATCTGCAACGACCACTTGTGTATAAAATATTGTGTCAGAAGCGAGAAGATTCAGGTAAGAAAAAGTTGGAATAATTCAATGAGAAGACAAGAACAAAATGGTGACGTGACATCACTGCCACTCTGCTTAGTCATTCATGCATCATGCATATTGCTCTACCAAGTTAGGAATTTTGTTAGCACTTTGGTGGTGCGAAGCAAAGCTGAAAACTTTATCATGAGAAGTAAAATTTTGCTGAATGAAAAAGTACCATTTCTTTCTAAAGGCTTCTGCATCTGCTTACACTTACTCATGGCCCAACTCTTCTCGTAATTCATCATATCATAACTCATAAGTATCGGGATGCTGTATTTGTTCACCTACATGTAAAAAGAAAAGATGCGATACCATTTTAGAAAAAGGCTACAAGAAAAACAGATTGGTCACTCTATGTACATCCGCGTATTTATAGTTGGTACTCATCTCTTAGTCAGCAAAAATCTACATTCTCAGGTAGCTCCATTTTCAGAAAAAGAGACCTAACTTTTTGATAGATGTTGGCTAAGAAGCTACTTGTGGGAAGAAAAAGATGACTTGTAAATTCCATTTTAATTTTACGCGGAGGAATGAACTCTGCAATTGTCAAACTAGAAATAAGTTGTTGAAACATTTTTCCTATTTATCATAAAGGATGAAACTCCACAGCAGACAAGGATTTTACAGCTCTACTAGTATGTAAAAGCATGTTAGTAACTCCTACATTTACCTGTCTTACCTAATTCTTAGAAATAATATGGCATTTTTGTCAGTGCACTTCATGTTCATCGTACTCGTGCAGCAGCGGTTTGCCTTCACCTTGAGACCTGCTAAAGATGGAATGCTCACTTTAAGTCGAAATTCGTACGCAGCGTAGTAGATTTGCACTCTCACAGAAATGATGTTTTAGTCCATGTTATTTTAAAGAGAGTTTGTTTTTCAACCTTTGAAGAAGTTATTTTGTTTGCAACCAAGCCATCAACTTCAGTTTCCTTGTAGGGTTTATGGAGAAACAATTTCATGCAGTCTAACATTCGCAGAAGAGATCGTTTAAGTAGGGACAACGACGCTTTCATTAATTTTGTTCACCGGTCCTGTGTGGGAGTAAAGAAATGAACGCAGAGAAGGCAGACACTCTAGGACTCATTTTCTAAACACTGCTTTTCTCTCATACTCTTCAATAATTAGAAATAAATGTAAAAACTTCAAAGCAAGTACTAATTTCAGGTAATTTGTATGCCAAAAATTTTCGACTTGGTTTGGCCCCATTTTTTCTCCCGTGTTTACAAGAAAGTTGTGTGTATGAAGTTGGGTTGAGGAGGATGTAACAGAAACATCTTACATTCACTCCACTGGCTTTCCCAGATCCAAGAGATTCACGAAAATCTTCTTTAAGTAAGCATTTTGCATTTAACCAACAAAAAAGAGGGTTTTGTCTTTAGGAAATGACTTGCAAAAAAGCAGAAAAGGGACAACTGAAGCAATATTTTAAATAAAATGCACATTCGAGCTTATAATAAGTTTATGCTAGTAGTTTTATATAAGACGGGATTTTTATTTGAACAGTTTGGAAAGTAACCTGCGGTTAACTGAATAAACTAAACTTTATCAATCGACCATAACGTGAACGTCCTTCAATCCTTTAATTACATTCCATTCCTATGAGTGTACTAGTGCTGCCAAATTATTGTTTTCGTGTGCAGTAGTTAGATTTATTGTTGCAAATTACTGTTACGTACCTTACCGTTTACGTGTATTGAAATATAAGCAAATAATTTTTCATTGCATGGTGATGAAATCTGCATAGGACATTTTTAATGCGTGCCAAAATCTTAAATCGTATTGATTTTTTATTCTTGGTTAGTTAAGATTGATATTTTCCTTTAGTATCCTCATTATGCAAATCATATTTAAAGTTACGCTGAATCCTTCAGTAATTACATTGGTTATTAAAGTTGCTTGTATAATTGATGAATGATTAACAAAGAACTACGCTTTTATAGAAGTGAAATGATAAAACAAGATTTTTATGATCTCTCTTTGGTTTAGTTGCATTTAGTTTCATTTTCGTTGTAATTCCACAAAAGACCATAGACAGTCGTGTCAAATTGCGAAAATGGTGTTTAAGCTGGCTCTTTTCCGACGATTTTATGACTTTTTCTTCACAACATATCGGAGGACAAACAACATCTCCTTTCCCCTTTTCTTCCAAAATGACATTCCCATGTCACGTCTATTTACTTTTGGCAGGCGTCCTTTTATACAAACACAATGCTTCAACAAATTACGTTTACTTTTACCTTTCTTGTTTTAATCACGATGAGGACGATGATGCGGGAGCGAAATAATGCCCAGTCCAGCGTAAAAGCGATAGCGGCCGCCACATGAACGGCAATAATGTCATTCTTATAGCCTATACTACATGATTCATAAGTAAGTTGACTTTGCATGCAGCGTGGCGTCGCATTAAACAATTGTTAAGTTCTGCCATGTGTACATCCACTGACTTAGAAGTGAGCTCATCTTATAATATATGCATCACTACGGTCACAAGCAATATTCTAAAGTAATTTGCCAACAATAAAATCCCACGGGCCACCGAAGGTAAACTGAAGCTACAGTAAATATCATACTGGTAGTGGTGAAAAAAGCAACAATAATGTGCTGGCAAGTTTATCCATGGACAAATATTTTGTAGATGCTGTGGTCATTCTAATGGTTCGTAGCCAACTACTATTGTTGTGCTGTAGTAAATTGTATCGTTACGTAATGTAACTTGAAAAAGTTATTCGTTTACAATATGAGATTACTAAACAGGAACACAAGTCCAACTGTCTTCATCTAAAATTCTCTCTCGCCATCATAAATATAAAATGCCACAAACCTACAAGAAGACTGTTGGGATGTGTTATGCGTTTTACTCTACTTCCAATATAATGCTCAACAGCTCCACTTTTATGAAGTTACTCGATTCGATGAGCCTCTTTGGCTTTTTGCGCTTTCTGTGTGGCAGTGGCTGCGGCACAGGTACAAAAATCCTTTGAATCTTGCTTGGCTTATGCAGACAAAGTTTTAGTCTCGCGGTGAGTGCTTGCTGACGCTTTACCTTGCATGACCGTTTCAATCTTTTCATTATTACACACAACAATACTAAGTTTGCACAAAGGATTTTGGCTTGGGTATCATGCCAAAGTTGAGTCATTTTTACACAGGATACTGAAGAAACGAAACATCACTCTTCTGTTCAGTTAAAAATTAAGTTATTCTTAGTTTAGTAATCAAAAAACTTATTACAATACGGCTGATAAAAAGAAATCTCAAAGGTATTACGTATTGATGGGGTTGTTGTGAATATTTTGAGAAGTTTTAATCTGAAGGCCCAAAAGGGAGCAGTAAAAAAGTCTGGAGTCTCGATTGTGATAATAGGGGCTATGTCAAAAATGTGCTAAAATGTAGCTACTTTTGCTTCTGCAAGTACAACAAATGTGTGGTCGCGTAAAGTGGATTTAGCAGAAAAATTCCACAATCTGTGAAAGTTTGCATAATACTCATTTTCATTACCAGTCGGGTAGCGTTTGCTGTCACTGGTTTACATTTGCAGCTGTACCTGTGATATATAAGGCCTGTCCTGCAATGAAGTGTTAATTGTGAAAAAAAGTTTTATTGTGAACAAATTTCAAGCGTTTCTTTTTCCCCATTATATTTTAAGTGCATGTGTACTAAAACTACGTACCACAAGACCTGGAATAACTAGATTGTCATTGTCACTCGCAGCTACGCACGATGTGATGACCAATTAAACAGAAAGGATTTTCACACAGCTTTGTGGGCCTGATTTAAGGCCTTTTTGATAGCTTTAAGACTCTGTAAATTATTGCCACCTGGGTTCCTCTGAGTGAATGAATAAAACGTGGTAAATTATGTATGACATAAATATATCTCCCAAATCACAAATCCAGTTTTGCTGCCCATTTTGTGAAACATAAATAGGACATTGTGATAACGTCCAACGGTTGTGTAACAGTGCAATCTAACTCCAACAAAAACAAAATGGAGCTACCGTTAATGTTCCGAATTAAAGGGACCGTCATCCTAACGATTTGGTGGCAAATTCTTCTAGTAATTCTGTATACCGCGGGTCTGGTATGTATTCACAATTATGTGGACGACTGGGAGATAAAATTCCCTCAGACACTTATTCCTGTCCTCGGTAAGTAAAAAAAAGGTCTCGGTAATTCCTGTATTTATTATCATCAAACTTTTTGCAACTTTGATACTAATAAATACCATATTACCACTAGGGGTTGTTACGGGTTTACTCCTTGTTTTCCGTACAAACACGGCTTATGACAGGTAAGGAACAAATAAATGCTGATTTATCATGTAATGTGTGTCGAGAAGATTGCGAGAGAAATGTTTTGTGATATGATAATTTATTCTCCTATGCCTTGTATAAAGATACTGGGAAGGAAGGAAGTTATGGTCAACAATGACCCTAAACATTCGTACTCTCACGAGATGTTTCTGGGTGATGGTTGAAGAGAAGGAGAAAACGGCAAAGGAAGTGGTTGAGAAGACGTCGGCAATAAATCTTCTTGTTGCTTTCGCCTACGCGACCCGCAATTACCTCCGGGAAGAGTATTCTTACGAGGAAGAGGATCTCCGAGAACTCATCAACCACATACCCAAGTTTTCCACGCCAAGCTCAAATCAACCTTTGGACGCCCAAGAGGAAGACAAGTTGTCAGCAAAGGTTGCATACGATTACGAATCCAGCACCTCTCGGGGAAATGTGGAAATTAAGAGCGGAATAGCTAGGAAAAGCTCTGCTATATCCAGAAGAAGCAGTTCAAGGAAGTCAAGAGCATATAATATCAAGGCTTATGAAAAACCTGTTCCAACAAACATTCCCATTGAACTGAGTTTCTACATCGCATCCTACATTAACACAGTTCGCCAAAGGGGCCTAGTTGATCCTCCTACAGTGACAATTATGAACAACGGTACGTTACATGTTACATCTATAAAAATAAGAGAATTTAGCGGAGAAGGTCTTGGTGTGTTTGACAAGTGGGGCATACCCATGAGAAAACATCGTTTATCTGAAAGCATTCCTCTTTACGTAATTTTACTGACTTAAGACATCCGACGGTCATTTCACAAGATACACGAACAATCTCGTAATTGACATTCAATGGCAATGATAATTGAATTGAATGAATTATGTACATGGTCCGTGCTACAGATTCCGTAGAAGTAGATAAAAGGCAACTCTTCGTTAGGCTTCTCTTGACAGGCCGTCTTTCAATATCAACAACCTTAACATCTGACATTGTTAAAGAAAGTCTACTTATGAAACTTCATTCAATTAAATTTCAGATAACAGCCATCGTTAAATTATCATATTAATGTTGCAATTACCAGTTGATAGAGAGAAACACTGTTAATTTGTTTATTTATTGTAATTTACATTTTTTTATTGGAAACCTCTAGGCGAGGCTAGATTGAAATAGACGCTCATTTCGTGACGATGACATAATCATCATGAATATCATGATTACTCATTGTTGAAAAAAATTGTGTAGATTGAGACAAAGTTTCAATGAGCAAGTCAAACGTGATAATAATTCATCATTCGTCCCCTCATAAATATTCAAATCGTTACATTCATTCTTACAGAAGAGAAGCTGGAAGTTGTTAGAAAGACAATGAAAAAGTTCACATAGTTTTGTTCGTTTAAAATATCAATTAAGAATTTGAGCGAAAGGGATGCGAATATTTTTGATGTTGAAAAGCTAAATATGGTTTTATTAAAATATGCTTTATTACAATCTCATCGTGCATCTTGGAGAGGTAATATTGTTTGCAATCTTGTGTGTGCAGAGAGAGATATTGAATTCTTCATGAAACTAGCAGAGGAAGTTCAGTTTAGAGCTACAGAGAACACAAAGGCACACACCAACTCCAATTTGTTGCAAAAAATTCATTCATTCCGTATCATGGACTTGATGGCATCAACACAGTTGAGCTGCTGCGATACAGTCTGCTGAGTTGCTACGCGTTAAACCTATAAGTAAAAAACATCGACATCCTTGATGCCTTTTATAGTTCCACACAACTCTTCAGAGACCACTCTGTCACGATCTGAAGGATATTTTTTTTTTTACTTATTTTTTTCAGTAATTTGCCATGTATAATGTGACAATGATATTGGCAACATTCAAAACAACGCATGAGAACTCATCACTTGATAAAAAATCTCTTGAATTTCTGTCCACGTCAAGCGACACTGACATCATCATATCATCAAGAATTGAAGTGGAGGAGAGAAGAAACGAACCAAACTCGACTCCAGTTTATTTTTCATAAAAGGGCTTGAATGTAACTTTAGGTACCTTCAGTGGCATGAACAACATTGAACAAGAGTCCTTACTTAAACATTAAGGCATTCCACAAACACACACTGATCCCACTTTGTTGATCAATGTAGAAATATTTTAGATATTGTGAGCATCTGCCTCAGTGAAGAATTGCATCCTTCTCTTCGAAGGAGCAAAGCACTAAGCACCTTTCACCTACTTCACGAGGTCGGGGATGCAGAAACAGATGCGATTTATAATTAGGTGGTTAATGCTAATTTCTACATGATTTGGTTTATTGACGACTTTAGAATGAAATAAGAATTATTTATTTGTTCGAATTTGGTTTCAAATGTACCTACTTCATACAAAGTTTGCGAAATGCAATGCAAAATATAGCCAAGGAGTGTTTGCAGCAGGGTCGAATTTTTTATTTAGTTTATATGAGTGAACTGATTTTGATAAAAGTTTGAATCAAGATTATAGTTGATAAACTATAAGTTACGGGCTGTTGATGATTTATTAATGGTAACAGCATAAAAGCGTAGTTGAGTTCAAATTACATACTAAAAAGTCTGTAGCGAACTGGAGCGTGTCGCTTTGTTTTTATTCCTTATATTACACACTACTCTCTCAGTCAGCGACTCAGCTTTTTACTAAGTATAAATAAACACTTTTTTAAACAAAATCGAAAGTTAGTTTCGCTTTTTACTCAATGCGAATGAATTTTCGAGGGACAGACTTCCAAGCAGTGTTATGTTACATTTACAAAAAAGTAATGATAATAAGACCCTGCATGCAATAACTTGAATCATGAATGAATGTACATACATATGTATGTATAATGGTTGGGGACCATTATAAACTTATATTTATAACCTAATGTTGTATTATGTGTATCATCGTCTCCAAGAATTTAAATTGAATTTTACTAGGTAATACTTATTTATTGGGACATGAATTCGAAAGCTCCCAAGAGCATAGCTTCAGATTCGTCTAAATCTCCTCTGAACGAAAGCGTTTTTCTCGTAAGTCTCAAGTAGAGTTCACCGAGGCTTTGTTAGAATGGACCAGTAGGTCCTATTGCAATTTGCAACTATGTATGTTATGACTTCCTCCGATTTTCATGCTTCATTTATTTATTGCCTATTGATATCAAATAAACGGCAGAGTGCTTTATTATAAACTTTAATCGCCTTTAAGGACAAAGAATTTTCTAAGTACGGACACTTGCACTAGTATTAAAGTTTGGAATCCTCTTTTGCCGTTTCATTCGGGATTGTAATGATATTTAAATTCATTCCTAGCTCTGAACGCTTTGGTGGATTGTCTGGGGGGATTTGAAAGAATTCTTCGGACACCAATTCCTTTGGCCTATTCTGTCCATCTTCATCACGCTACCTGGTTGTACATCCTTGCTTTACCATACCAGTTAATTGGAGCGCTGAACTGGTTTACAATTCCAGCAGTTGCGTTGGCTGCTTTTGCACTTCTTGGAATACTTGGGATTGGTTGGGAGATTGAAAACCCGTTTGGATTTGACGATAATGACTTGGTAGGTTACAATACATGTACAATACCGTAATTCGATTGACTCTTACACGGGTAAAATATTAAAACAAATGTTTCTATTTTATTCTAGCCATTGGATGATTTCTGCAGGGTAATCCACAAAGAAATATTAACCATCATTGGACATCGCATGCCAAGCCCGGAATCATGGCTTTTATCAGAAGAAAATCATCCGTTAGCGCCAGAGTCTGAATTAACTGCTTCTGACTTGATGCAAATGGCAGAACCGGAAGTGCGAAAAATCTTGGCAAAGGGCTCTAGCGTGCGACTGTCAATGAGGAACTTGAGTATGAACGGGAAGAAAGAAAAAAGCGACAGCAGCGAATTAAAATCAGTAACTGTCGCTAATGTTGAAGAATTGAATAAAATGGAGAATAGCGAAGAGATGAAATCTATGATTCGCAATGCATAGTGGCTGCAATGTTAATGTTAACAATGTTAATGTTATGTTAGACAGTATTCCAACAACATAAAAGTCATTTACATAAAGTACTTAATTAAGTATGAGCATTTGTTTTTTACGGAGTAATTTCGAACTGTACCTAGGAGTTTTGTGTAGGTACTTTTTATTCAAACAATTTTAAGTTATTGCTAATTGTCTTGCATTTGTCACCAAGTTTAGACCTTATATAATAATTTTATTAAATAGCTGATTTAAACTTTAAACGCTTTGTTGCTAATTTTAAAAATCTATCGGTTATGATTCTAGTTCGTATACGCTGTAGATAATTTTTTTCCATACAAGTTTTCGGTAAAAGTTTTTGGTGTGCGTGTTTTGATTGCTTACACTTTCGTACTGTAAACTTGATCGTTATAGGGAGCGAATCGTTAAATAAAACCTTTCCTGTGATATAAGTATCTTAACTTCCTTCATTTTATAGTTATGGTATGGTGTTTAAAAGTAAGTACCATGTGCAATTCAATGAAATTCTGTAAACCAATTATTTTATGTAAATGGTAAGAAATACCCAGTTCGTTTTAGTAGTAATAACATAAAACAAGGCGTAGAGCCTAAATCAGTCAATAAATGTAAAAAATTGTCATGGACAGTTGAGGAGTACTGTAATAATTTTAAGGGTAAGTTTAGAATTTTGATTTGAAATGATTATCATGTTTCAATCCAATTTACACATAGAATCAAGCCAAATACAATTTATTTATTCGGATTCGGAAGCTGAACGTATTATGCGAGCCATATTTTTATTACTGCTGAAACAAGAATCAAAATTTAAAAGTGCTAACAAGGGCTTAGTTAACACAATGGCGTATTGGCCGATGGTTTTTAGAATAAAGGGATCAATTATTTGCCGAATATGGCTAGAAGTACTGATCATTACTTTGTATACCGCATTCATTGTCTGTCTGTCTAAATATGTTATAGAGTACAGGGAACCGATTTTAGTTCCGGACGACATAGTCAGAGTCTTAGGAATAGTTGCAGGATTACTTTTAGTATTTCGTACAAATACAGCTTACGACAGGTATTATCAAATCTTTTAAAAATTACAAATTTGCAAGAAGAATAACGTCTATTCACTTGTGACTGGTACATTTTAAATCAGATACTGGGAAGGGCGCAAGCTTTGGGCATCGTTGATTTACAATATACGAAATTTAATAAGAAACTTCTGGGTCATGATCGACGACAAAAATGATGCTACGCTCTTGGTGGAAAAAATCTCCATGATTAACTTGCTAGTTGCATTTTCATACGCAACAAAGCACTATCTCCGGGAGGAGTATTCTTACGATGAGGAAGACATGAGGGATTTCATTAACTATCTTCCGCGACTCTTCACTCCCTCGTCCAACCAACCGCTCTCTGAACAAGAGGAGTTATCCATCACCCCATCGCACGAATACAAGAAGAGGAAAAGTGAATTTCAAAAGAAAAGAGAATACCAGTGCTTTCCAAAATCTAAGCATGAACAACGAGGCGTCTCCGAGCGAGGTGGAAGCGTTCACCCAGACACAATTGCAAGTAACATTCCACTGGAGATTTCTTACTACGCCAGCTCCTTCATCATGTCCTGCAAGGAACGGAACTTGGTCGATTCAACAACTTGTCGAGTACTTGACACAGGTTGGCAAAGAAAAATGAGGATAATTGATGATGCGTAATCGAATTGACTAATATTATTATTACTAATAGTAAAATATTTATAATACAATTGTTAAGGCGTTGTGAATTTGGTGAATACTTTGACGGGGCTTGAGAGAATCCGACGAACGCCCATGCCACTAGCGTATTCTATTCATCTTCATCAAATCACTTGGGTTGTTCTTTTGCTGCTTCCCTTGGAATGGGCTACGTCGACTGAGACTGGTTTGCAATGGGCCGTCATTCCGGCCATGACCGTTGTTGCATTTGCTCTCTTTGGAGTTTTGGGCATTGGAAGAGACATCGAAAATCCCTTTGGTTATGATTCCAATGATTTAGTAAGAAATAAACCGATTTCAATGTGTTCGAGAATTGTATGAACCATGAAGCTATTGATACAAGACACTCGTTCTAACTTTTAGAATCTGGATGACTTCTGTCGACTTATTCACAAAGAAGCTCTGAGTTTAATGACTCATAAAATGCCGAAAGGTCTCGATTGGGTATTATCGGAAGCTAATCGCCCCATCATTAATAACACGAATCTGACGGCGGCACGTCTTGCGAAAATGAAGTATGAGGACCTGCAACGAATTCTTCTGGAAGGAAGAGAATTTAAATTTATTCATAAATCTATAAGCATTGTTTCGAACCCTGATAAGAGGAACAGCAAATCTGCTGATCCCATCCAGAGACCTAAATCAACTTCGTTATAAGCAGAATAAAAATACTTTATGCAAGATTCAAATGCATAAAGATTACTAATGCAAGTGTATAAGCATTTTGATAAATAATTACATGTCCAACTTGAACTGTAGTTGAGCAATCCTTGGGAAATTTATGAGTGACCCAAAACAAAAGTGGATGTCACATGATTATGGCCGATTAGAATTCACCAAACGTGCATTTTACAATTTACATGAGTTTTCAAAGTAGGCTAAGGCAACCCTGAAAAAATTATTCACATTTACCCGGCTTCATCTGAAGGCCAAGTCTGGATATGCCCGTCCACCACAACTTTACTTTTTGTAAGTAGGTTTTAGTACTTTCATTTTAATCGTCCTTTCAGGCAGAGAAATTGATGAGTGTGAAACTGCGAAACGATGTTTTTGCTAAGAGCAGCAGCGATTTGTCGTCAATTGCATTCAATGCATGATTAATTGCACTCTTGACAAATGCTTTTATTATATTTTCAATGTGTTCTCCCAAATGCACATCTCTGCTGAACATGGACGTTTGGACATGCACGAATGTAACTCGAGCATCATATTCATTTAAAATCGGTTACAAAGTTACAAATGAAGTCCAGTGAAAAATCCTTGATACCAGAGCAATCATGTATTTAATGTAGCCTTCATGGGACTAGTGGCTAGCGACAGAAGCATCATCTCATTATTATTATAGTTATGATTTTTATGATCTATACATTTTTAAGACTATGCGATGTGTTGATGTCTCACGATCAGTGGCTGTGGACCGTGGAGATGTCAACAGGAGATTTAAAGAGGATGCATCTTGTTATGCCAATTTGCCAAGGATATTTCCCAACTTTGGGGTTAGGGTTGCAAAGAGTTCACATTGTTACATTGCTTTATATAGAACAAAGATCTGTACGAATAACTCTATTGTATAGAATGAGCTTCAATATTTCATCTGCATTTGCTTTCTTTTCAGTGCTTGGTTTATGTAATATGATTTGCAATTTAGTGTAAGAATCATTTTATCATGGAGATCATCACAGAAAGCATGTCATATTTGAGTAGGTATGCGATGTGAGTGTAGCAAAGAGAGTTTAAAGTTTTAAAACCAATGAAACTTAATCAGTCTATTACAAATAATGAAATGAAGAAGAGTATAATGAAAATTGAAAGGGTAGACGTTGGAATGTGCGTCCGATGGCGATGATGGCTCTTGATTTAACCATGTTAGAATGCTTTTTATTACTGTCCATGTCATTTGCCAGACACATTTATAAAAAACATGAACTCATTCTTAATTTTTAAATATTCCTTTGTGGCTTCGTAAAAGAACCACCCAGTTAACCAGGAGTGAGCAACTTCTCAAGAAGAGTCAGCACGAGCAGCCAGCTTGGCTACCGTTCTGATGTTGGTGCCACCCATTCGAGAAAGTCAATTGTGATTGTGCTCATAAAGCTCATAAAGAGAGATAAAGCGTTTAATTTTACCTGAATTGTGATTTGCATGTAAACGAAAAGAACAATAACCAGAATCTATATCCATATTACAGTGGGTTAAACAACGAGTCATTTAACTCGAGAGACTGTAATTTATGAGCTCTCTGGACTAAATCTGAAGAGAAAAGAGGGAGAGTCGCTTTTTACTACTGGGTGTCCAGCACTTGGTAATAAAAATAATCACAAGACTACTTCACTGCAAATAGACACAAATGATCAAAATCTAGACAAGCAGAATAATAATAAAAAGAGCTAACTGTCATTATTACAGAGCAGAAGTCGTATCATCGGCAGTGTCATCGCAGTGACTGCGGTGTGGCCATTGGCCACCAAAATTGTTTTTATAGATACATTACCTACACGATAAGAGGTAAGAGTATAAAAATTTCACTTCAAGTGGAGAAACTATCACATCACGACATCACGAGCTACATAGGACTTTGTTGAGCTGTGCCAATGAATGAGTGCGAGAGGGGAAATGCATCCATCGGTCTCTGACTCGCTCGTCTCATCTCCATCATCACCGTCACCGTCATCAATTCGACTCCAGGCGTACTAAAACTAACAATACGACTATTAAATAAATATGCCAGACTGTAACTCGAACTCCAACCATTGCAATCAAAGCTATCATCATTCTCAGTTGAAAAGCTCGTCTTCATCCGCCGACGGAGGGCTCGTCCCCAGTAGCAATAGTGCACAAGATAAACTTGGACTGGCTGCAGCAGTGTCGTCCAGTGGCTCCCAGAGCTTTGCAGACAACTCTTGTGGTTGTTCCAGTTCTGTTGGTGGTCGAGGTTGTGGTGGTGCAGCGGTTGAGCAAGGTGTTCTTGGTGACAGCAGTGTCTGCGCGTTGCTTCCCCTTTCACTCAAACAGAGTAGCAGTAATCAGAGTAGCGATAGTCATCTTAATAATAATCTCGGTAACGGAAAGTTGTGCAATTGCTTAAGAAAAATGTTGAGCTGTCGGGTACTTATTGTTCTCCTGCTGGTAAAGTGCCTCATCCTCAGCTTTGTCATTCCTGCTCACTTGATTCCCACAAGTTCTTCTGAGTACCCTGCTCCTCCCGACTATAGCGACAGTAATGGCAATAGCAATGGCGGTGACTCGCATCAGTCTACTGGGGACGAGGACGGGTTCGATAATCATATTATGCTGGATGATCAGCCTTTCTCGTTAACGTTCAAAACAGAGATCATGAACCTTGTGGAACCTTTTGATATCCCTAGTCAAACGGTTACTACTCCAACTGAATCTGATTCTAACGGGGGAGTAGAGGAGAGCGCTCCACCCACTACGAGCAGCAGTGCGGATGACAACGCAGACGACGGTGATGGCAACGGTGGAGGTGGTGATGAAACCGATGGAAACGGCGAGTCAGGGACCACTAACGGAGCAGAAGCATCGGATGGTGACAGGTAAAAGAAGAATGGAGTCAATTTCGCTAATGCCTTATTATGCAATTCCAACATCAGTTTGTGAAGTGTGAATTTTTTATCAGTGATGCGGATGGAGAAGCTGATGGCAAAGAGGATGAGTCGGAATCTCAGGTAAATGATATTCAGTCCCTTTGACAGTGAACCAATTTTACCCAAAGGATTTATTTCATATTATTGTGTAAGGTCGAAGAAGCGGCAGAGCCTTCTGGGGCATCCGAGTCTGAAGCGTAAGTATCTGTAAACTGTTTGTAGTAGAAAGTAATTTTATAGTATTTTCTAGTTATTGGCTGATAAAAGATTTTGCCTGTCGATTGTCGATGTAACTTGCTTTGAATCACTGGGAAATCATTGACAGGGGAAAGGACTCTTCCAAAGAAGGTGCAAATGGTGATTCGTGTTCATCCTCGAATGGAAATGGGAACGGAAACTCTGAGCCAAATATGGCTGCCGTACTGGAGAAAATTGAAAGTTTGATGACAGCCGTGAAAAACATTGACCTGAGCATCGACAAAATGGAAACATTGGTATGTCTTTGTAACACGTGCATTTGAATGAGAACCTACTTTTTCGCTATATTTTGACTCTTGACTACAGGTGCAGAGTACAATGATTGATGAGCGAGTTTACAAATGCATGTCGGCCATTACGAATGGAAATCAAACACAAGCTCTTAAATACTGGAAGCAGATTCTTCGCTACCTGAGCACGCCCCAGAAGCAGGCAGCAATTCTGAACCAGTTGATTCGTGATTCCTACGGTGGAAGTGAAGAGCAAATCCTTTCAGTGATCCAGTTCATTGACCAAACGACCCAGTATTACGGATACTACACTCTCTTCAAGGAACTTCCCAAGTTCAACCATCTCTACCGAAACACTGCCATTTTCACACTTGGTCACTACGTCAAAAAATCTTGTGGGCGTGACTCGACCCTCTACAAGAGCCTGCCTAGTGCGGTTCAGAATGTCTTTGCAGACTTCTTTACTCTCCAGAACAAGCATAACAAAGGTTATCTGTACTATGCGAAGAGATGTGTTGCGAAACATTACTTTCACTGCCTTGACGTACTTACCAAGAGGATTGATCCGTACGTTTTGGATGGGCTGGCAGACGACTCAGAAGAAAAGAAACGCTACCATTGGAAACTGAATGCCACGGACGGTAGTGTGGCCAAATTTTTTATTCTGAACCACGACAAATACTGGACTTACCGTCTTCAGGATCTAAACAATTCACCCAGATTCAAAATGGAGGAAGCCGGAAGCAACGCGGAGATCGAGTTGGCGCATTTCCAATTGAAGCTGCATACGGATGACGAGCTCATGATTCAAGTTCGTGACAGTGACGACTACTTAGAGGAGGAGGACTTTAAATCGGACAAGGCGGAAGTGCGGTTACATTCATTTCACCAGGCTGACGGAATTCCAGACTCTCCGCGAATGTTTTGGCTTGCGAATTCGGTTGTCTCGTCCAATGCCGATGATGGCGTGGACGAGCCAGACAGTTGCAATATTGAATTGGCCTCAGTCACTTCATCTAATGGAAATGGGAACGGGAACAGCAAGTAATAATGGATGCATAGACATCCTTGAATTTAATTTATCCGATTATTAGATTGCATGTGAGCGTCCTGGTGGAGTGGAGAACGTGGGAGAGATATGTCAACATTTTTTAAAATGTATATCATATCATTATAACTAACTGATTTTTTCAAGTAGACTTGTTATGTTAGATTGAAAATGATTGAAGTTAATTAAGAGCTCTCATATTTCATATTATTATTCATAAGAGATATTTATGTATGCATTTTTTGTTTGACTTTTTAAGTGATACTAATAATGTACGGCGGACTTGGCTCATACTTTGATTTGATGGCTGGATTCGTTTGTTAGGTTAAACAAGGTTTGTGTAAGACGGGTGTAATGTGGACTGTTGATGTACATAGCTGAGTAATCTTGACTCCTAAAATTACCTTATTATTATAACTTTTATAAATGAATAATAGCTTTTTATGGTGATGCATTTAGAATTATTTCATTCTCGCTCCAAGCTTTCTTATGTTAAACTCATCCTAGTTAAGTTAGTTAACTGAAATTCTCATTTTACTTTGTCTGCAGAGGAAGAGATCATGTTACATAATTCATGTCAGGATTCAGAATGAGAGTTACTGTAAGCAATTACTGTAATCTGACTGAGGCTTAAATTAATGACATATTACAAAATTTATGTATCAAATTAATAATCATGTGAAACTATATAGATGCAATAAGACTGCAGTTCTTTCAATCGCAAAGCATTAAAACAATATTTCTTCAATATCTACCCGTAATGTTGTGCGTCAATTTTGGAATTTTCATTAATTTGTACTACCCTTGCCCGATGCCACTTTCTTTGAAGGAGTTACCAAGTGCTAACTTGTCCAGTTTGCTCCACTCCATTTTTTTCTCCAATACAATTATTGTATTTGAGATTATTTCAATGTTTCGTTTTCATGCAAGGTGAAATTGGAAATGCAATGACAAAGGCATGAACAATAACAGATTACAGATTTAACAGATAACAGATTAGGTGAAATGAGATGAAATCTGTTATCTGTCAGAGATTCTCCAGGTAAAACACAATTTTATTTTATTTCGAATCAGATAGATAAATTTGTTCGCTACAAATGTTTATATAATTAGTATATGTAAAATAGTACTACGCATTTCAAAATATTTGGAAAAGTCACCGGCTGTTAACAATCAGGTCACGTTATTCAAGGTAATATCCTTAATGTGCGCCTATTAATGTTGCTTACCTTACCCCATAAATTACATACACTATCAATCAACAGGTTCATTCTATATTCTCGACTACGAGGAAGATATGACTTTTTATTCGCAGGTCTGTCCGAATCAAAGGTACTGATATTATTTAAATGTCGTTCTATTTAATATGGTGACATATTAGACGGTAATGGCAATTATTTGGTTCATAGAGTGCTAAAGACTACTACTGCAACGTGCAACTCTACTAACGTCCTTCTAGTTGAACTTTTCTACCGCACCCGATAATATTACAACTTACATGGGATTCTTGGTTGCTGGAACTGTTTCGATGTCAATAGCTGAGATTGTGAGACTGTCTAATAATTGTAGGGGTCGTAATAGTTCACATATCGTCGACTGGGTGTTTTCATATTGTTTTGTGAACTCAAAGTTGCCATGCTTCTTTCCAACAACTGAACCTGAGATTTCAGCTGCAATTTGCATAATACATTATATAGATAGATTTTAATTGAATTCATCTACGTGTTATCAATTTCTCGAGTAAACGCAAAACTTACAGCATGGTAAAAGAGACAGTAGTTGTTGTCTTCGTCTTCGGCATTGGGACATTCCTTAACACCATTACATAAATGGTGATCTGAGGTTGCAAAAACGAGATTGGTTTACACTCTCATTATAAATAAATATGAATAAATTAATGTAAATGTACCGGAAACTTATTCTTACCGTCAATACACACTTGACGACCATTCTCATTGATGGAGGGACAATACCACTGCTTCATCCCATCGGAAGCGGTTGGGCATTCTAAAATTTATAAAATTCAGCTAATATGACAGAGTTTAAAAAAAAAGAATGTGTATAACAAACAAGAAAGCTACCAATCAATGTTTTACACTTTACCTCCAACCTGAATCCAAAACTTGGCCATAGCAGGGTTTAGGTGTGACGGATACCGTTTGGTTAGTTCTGTCGGATTGTGCTCACCCTGTAAAGCTGACGGGACTACGGGCAAATTATTTGCGTATGCCGTACTCATCAGGAATAAATTGAAAAACATGGTTGCGGTGATGGTAGTCAAGCTGGCCATTGTTAATTTTATTGACTTCAGCCGATTCTATTTTGCAAGCTCGAAAAGTATACTCGAAGCTCAAGTTTAGTCAAGAAGTGTGTGCCAAGTTACCCCAGGAACTTGATCGCCTATCTTATCATGGGCAAACGTCAGAGAAAGAAAGAGACTAAGTAAAAAGTTTAAATTGGGTGAAAGGCAAGAGCAAAAGAACTTGTTGATGTTTATTCTCCGTCTGCACAGATTTTGAGCTGCACTGATTCCTTGGACCTGTTGAAGTCGAATAGTGGAGATATCCGGCAACTTTCCCCTTTTATTCTTCGTGCTCCAAAAATCATGCATAATATCAAGAAGTGAAAGTCGCAGTTGAGTGGAACGATGCAGAGAAGGGTGAAAGCTACAATGAACGCTAGCAGACGTTCTTAGCTGGCGCATATAACAAGAACATAATACCTTTCTGCGCTCTGTTCACTCTTCCATTCTTTCCTGTCACATCAGAAGCGAACGCAGACAACGTGTGCGTATTATTACGTGTAAGTAACAATATAATAATCTCTCATTATATGTCTTCACAAATTATGTACATACGCAGCGACCCTCTCTCGAAAGGTACAATTACCCTTGTACCTGCGATTTTAGAATTGCTTACTGAACTTAAAATGATACCTTATGGTATCATTCGGAACAGAAAAATTTAATGATTTGGACGCAATTTAGTGCAATGAAATATGCAGTTTAAATAGTATAGGATAAGTTAGATTTAAGCTAATTTGAGCACGAGTTTAAATTGTGAGTTCATCTGTACGTGATGAATAGAATCGATGAAAAGAACAATAGAATTAAACTCAATTCATTCTTGACAAATCAAAGTATGAATAGGAATAGTAGCACAATTCGCTTAGTTCTTGCTAAGTGTTATTGTCTGCACGATTATTTGGATCACCTCAGACAAAAATAAAAATAAAACCGGAGCCAAAGGAGCTTTTTGCAGAACCGTTACTTCAAGATTATAAATTTGAACTTGGTAGCTTGACTCACTGTGCGTCAGTCAGTAATAATGAAGAATCATGCTTTGAGATTCCAAAAATAGGATTTCTAATTGCTATAATCTTTTGATTTATTTATTGATTTGTTCAGTTAGACACTATCAGCTCTATTTTTAGTGCCACTAGTTTTGTTGCTCATACAATGCGTCCAAGTGTCATTAAGTTGATTGCTCACAATTAATTATATTCTGATGATTTCTTCTGTTAAACTGGCAGTTTTATTCTATCCAAAAGCTAAATTCCGTACTCGAAACTTCTTCTTTCCATTTCATTAACTTTAGTGTTAATCATTTCCACAATAAATTGGAGCCAAACACCCATTTCAGATTTCTTTTGTGAGTGTTGTGACTGTGACTTGCCAGTGAATAGAAACTTTACGGCCGTCTTTGTTTGCCATAGTTGGACGGAAAGAAGAAAAAATACTTCCCACACAATTGTCCGGACTGTCAGAATAATAATATTAAGCATCATAGTGTAGCGTAATAGTAGCTTACAGTAGCAAGCAGTAGCCCAGAAGCACTTTATTCATCATAACGCAAATCACAGAGGTAATTTTCTCATTCCAAATGACATTGTGTTGCCTCTTTCTTCTGCAGTTTTCCGACCAGCTTGACTTTAAGTAAATGCAATATCTTGATGTGGTATCTACGAGGCAACATTGCATCTTACATTAATGGCTAAAACCAGTATAACTTCTCCAAAATGCCTCCACTAAACTTGAATGTTATTTGGTTGTGTTGGTTTGCTTGGTCTCCCGAGTGGAGTAGTTTTGTTCTGGCTTCCTCTCTGTCAAAGGTACCTGTTACTTCAAACAACAATGCCAGAGTAAAATACAATGGAAATCCGTCATTGCCTTTTCCTGCCAGTCATGTTCAACAAAATAACATCAAACAGCAGGGTTGTTGGAAGGCTTCGTCATTCATTTACAGTGAGCCGTGTTGAGAGAATTGTATTCAGGTTTGTGATCCATTCAAACATCAATTCATCAAAAGCTAAACGCAATAAATTGAGGTGTATAAGAGCACATTATTATAAATTATAGAACGCAAATCTAAGACTATTATCTTGCCTTTTTGGTAGATTAACTTATCTAGGTAAATGTAATGGCTCATTGGATTGTTTACAACATCATCAAATCGCAAGCTGCAATGGGTGTGAAAATATAATGAACACTGAACAATAAAGAATCACAACATAATTCCGTGAATCGCGCTACATTCTATTATCAGCTATTCTATATAATTCTTTTATCACAAGTACAATAGTATCACTAGCAATCTGTAATTAGCCATCCCATAATGGCTAGAGAAAGCGGCTAATGTGCAAGTTGCCCCAAAAGTAGTCTCTTTCACGAAAGGCATTGTTTATAGCACCCCTGTTGTAACTAAGACGTACCTACGACAGGAACTGTGATTTTAAGCCTGATCGTGGGCGTATTTGTAGAAACTCCAAGAATAATTATTTAAGTTGTATGCAAAGTATTCCGTTTCCGTATTTAATGCATTAAATTTGGAGAGTAATAAATTGAAATCATATTTAATTCTAATTGAACAATGTAATATCTCTGAAATATGAAACAACATAAACCATACATGGAGTGTGGGTCTTATTTAGTTTTGTACTAGGGTATGACTGCCTGTAAACACACGAATAAAGTTTATTCTTCTATTCTATTTCATTCCATTCTAATTCCAAGAACTTCAAACGAGCCAGTGCCGGTAATAGAATGGACCGATTTTAATAGAAATAGATTTCCAGAGAAAGGACGATAAAGCATCTCAAATTTCAAATAATATTAATTTATTCCAAAATGAAAGCAAGTCTTGTATTTCAAATCAAATATCACACATTCTTGATCCGTCCATTTGGAAGGAAATGTTTAGAAGCTGAGCAAAGGCTCAGTTTCATATATCTCAGAATCATAATGAGGAATCCGATCAAGTGGTGGATATGATGTAATAATAAAGCTCTCTTCTTCAAAGCTCCATCAAAAATAAGAGCTTACAATATGAATTGTGGCCACTGAATACAGTAAATCTGCACCCACTCTCTTTCTATTGTCTCCTTTCTCATTGGTTTTGTTAGCAAGAAAAACAGATTTATGATCTCCAATCTGCAATATCTCTCTTCACCTTGCAAGCAATTTTTATAACGTGACTCTATAAAACGTATGATGGGTTAATTAATGGTGATGTTTTTTTTGGAGAAATAAGTTAGAAAAGATTTTACCGTCTGCATTGTAAATTCCTAATCGGATTTTATGAAATGGCTTACATCATAAACGTCTCTTGATTGAGAATCTTTCATCTCGATCATTTGTACCAATACTTTGAAAACCCTTAAGAAGTATTACAACTTAGACTTAAATAATGTCTCAATTTTTGCGAGTGTATCCGAGGCCCAGGAATAGATTTTGCTCAGATATTTATTTTCATTGGAAAAGTTGTGAGGGCATAAGGAGATCATTTTCTGTTTTTGAATGAAAATGTAATTCTTCGTAAAAGTATAAATAAGTTGTCTCGTACTTGCATTAATGTATCAGTAGTTTATGAGATCCATGGTGGCGACTTTATTTTCAAGTTATATAAATATTTTTGAAACATAATATCAGAATAGTATGATTCGACATGAATAACATCTCTAATTTCTCCTCGTCTGTCATCCATTACCATCATTTCGTATCAATTTCAAGGTAAGCAAAATGTTTCAGCAAACTTTGTAGAGTAGAATATGTAGACAAGAGTTAACTTTTCCAAGTGGAATCAGCTCAAAGCTCTAATAATAAACATTTTCTCTGTGTCTTTCCGCTGCACTGGTCTACGCTTTGTATTATCAACTTCCCCCAAAATTTGAGTTTTAGACATGTTAAAAATTACTAGCTATTTTAGAATGTCAATATAAATGTACAGGCTATCATTAGTAGACATAAAGATACAGTATAAATTCACACAACATTATGATACATTCTCAATTCTGTATAAGGTATTATATTTTGATGTCTAGCTATATTTGGATGAAAAAGGCAACAACAAAATACTTGACATGACATGAGAAGGATTGTTAAAGCGTAGAATTTCTCTGAATTGTTAACGGCTTATATTTGAATTTTTTGTTGCTTTCTTCTATTTTTAGCCAGGCAAATAACAGAAACCTTAATACTTCATTACCTCTTTTCAGAGAACAAATAAAAAGAACTTTTTCATATCATTAAACACTCTTTTTCATGTCTTCGGTGTGACCCTACTTCTCACATAGTCACATTTCTCACAAAAATGTTTATTGCTCTTTTTTATCCTGACTTTTTCCGTATTAAACTCAGAGCACAAGGTTGTGAGTTTCTCAACTTTCTTTTCGGAATGGTTTCATTTCCCCTTTTATGAAACATCTTTGGGCTTCTGCATGGAACACATGTTTAAAACCCTTAAGGTTTGTCTAGAGCTTGGGAATCTGCTCCCTCTTCACCTTCCTGGTGTACAGTTTTAGGTCTGGTCCATTTAATTAAAGTCTCGGGAGACCGATAGAGGAATATCATCTTCGCAAATAAGTCTTCTTCCAGCGCCAACTCTCCGCTTTCCCTCACTAGATAAATATCTAGACATAGCTGTTTACAAACACCAAATAAAATTCATTTTACATAATTACACCACTGCCACTCTGTATTTGCTGCCACAAAATTCCAGTAAAAGGCGTAGGTGGTTGGTTACCTGTAAAACTCTGTCCACGTTTGGCATATCGTCGAACATAATAAGAAACGAAATGCCGGCAAAGTAACTCCGGACAAATTTACTGGCAACAAGAACGAGCGTGGTGTACAATCCAACGATACTGCGAAGAAAAACAAATCATAACAATTACTGATCAGTGATCAGCTTGTTTTTCTCAGAGACCCCCATACGAACTTGATTTTAAGACTAGGCAACAGAGTGGATTGTTTTCAATTTTGAGTGAAACATTATTTTTCTACGTGAACATTGTGGATATTATGCATATAGTGTTTCAGATAAAAATATAGTAATGAAAGATCTGAGTACCCTCCACCGGAGATGAAACTGAGCGTGGGTGGGAAAGCTTTTTCATTGAAAGTATACAAATTCAAGTGTTGACAGTTATCCCCCTTTGGCAAATCCGAAATTTTTTCGTCTGTTTTGAACTCTGCACAATCTTCCTCAACAACCCACCAATCTTGACTGGTAATCTGACCTGGCAGAGGAGTGTTTAGAGTGAGCGTTATGTTACGAAGTACCGTCACTTTCTCCATTTTCCCCGAATTCTTGTTTGGTTTCATGTTGTATCTCCAACGCATATCGACTAGGCCTAGAAAATTATTTGTAAATACGTTCATATTACATGGTTCGACTGAGAGTCTTAGATTCGCATTTTCAATCGCTCGAACAAAAATAATTGTCTGTCATAATATTTGTCACGTTTCCTGCCATCACTTTCACTCATGATGCATCACATGATCGCGGCTATTTTTACCTTGATTTAGATCCGCTGCGACTTCTGCTTTACCATTATTTTTGACCTTCAGAAACTTCGGGAAAAGTGCAGTGATTTTGACTGGCCTTGTCTCACTTCCATTTATCATTTTGATCAACTGAATCCTGCTCTCGTCATTCGGCATCAGTTCTATGTCATCTCCTTTTCCTATTGCCGTTGGTTGAACGGAAGGCGGGTTATTACCTTCTCGGGTAATTGTCCACGAGATTCGGACACTGATTGGATTTTCTGGGGAATGCAAATGACAAGAGCTAATGAGAAGGTTACCAACCAGACAGCTTTCTATTTTTAAGTACAACAATGTTTTGGGGGAAAGGAAACGTCAAACAAGTGACAAGACAAAAGTAGTGATGTCACTCACTCGACATCAGCTCTTCAATTAGTTTATCTTTAGCTGGAGGCGAGATGCCCCATACAGACGATGAGTTTCCATTAAGTCGAACTACGTAAACATCCTCAAACTCGTAATTACTCAAGAAATTCTGACCCGTTTTGTCACGTCGGTAGTCATAATTGAAGCTAGTCCAATCCTGCACCGTGAAACTATAACAAGAAATATCAACGAGATGCCAAAAACATGCCTTGGATTTCCGTGTAAAGCTCTAGCACAGCTTCGTTTTTTCGAAGAAAGTAAGAGCAAAGCAACAAAGTCAAAGCTTCACTCAGGTGAAATCTTTCTTACGGAACTAGAGCGTTCCTTTCTGCTGACATAGTGTAAATGGGTTGGTAGCTCCCGATGCTAATCTCTAGCGACACATCCAAAGGTCTGTTTGGAAGACCGACGGTATTACCCAGCGCAAACAGAACCAGTGGAAACCATATTAGCGCGATGATGGAGAATAATGAGCTCCCTCCAATTGTATATTTGTTCATGCTTGGTTTTTGGTAACCCCCGCCCTTGGGGGTATTCGTTCTCCGCACGTCGTTGACACTACCATTTTTTGAATAATATTATTACATTACATTTATCACAAGTACGTTTTCAAAATTTTAACAGCTCATCGAAATTCACAATAATCGCAATGTCCACTTTCTCTCAAACGTGGAATTTTGCTCAAAAGTGACAACGTGTTAATAAAGCGGTTAAGCAAGCAAGATGAAAATAGTTTGAACCTTTAACTGAAAAATATGAGCAAAAATGTCTTCCAACTTCAGCCAATCTGACAATGTCATACTCGTATCCGTCCAGATCCAGTCCATCAGTGCTCGCAGCTCGAATAAGAAAGGTACACCCATGAAACTGTGAACAATCATAAAAGGTTCCAAAAATAACGTCCACATAAAAACATGTTTTGATTACCGAAAGCTTTCCTTTTTCACACGCAGTTTTTGTGGGTGCATGTTATTGAGATGAATTGAGCGTTAATAGGATTTCATAAGCAAGGGTATGTAAAAAGTTTGTGCACGAGCAAAACAGAAATATATTCATGGTGCGAGTCAGTATACATTTGTTTTCACGCCATTTTTCCTGCTTACCCTTTAAATAAGAACATGTTGACGTAATTGTATTTTTTACAGAGGAAATTTCCAAGGATCCTTGTTGGGTAGCCGGAGCGAATTTGATATGCCGAGAAGAGCAGGTAGACACACTTTACCATGTACCACATTTGCGGTGGAGTATTTGCGTTGAAATCTCTGTGGACCAATCAAAGCATCTTGTAAACATGAAGCTTGACACTTTTCATCAAAAGATATAAGCGCTCCCATAAAAACATTATATGGCAAATATAATAAAAATAATTTCCAGGAATTTCTCTCAGAAGCCATATTATAATGCAGATGCATAGATACTCATTAACTCATTTACTAAAAGAAAGGAGTGGATAAATAAAATCAAAAGAGGAGGGAGACAAATTTAATTAAATTTCTACAAAATTTGCAGAGTAAGTTTTACACGTCATTCTAGGAGGACTGGAGGAAAAATTAATTAACTTCGTTTCAATTACCTTTCTGTTACGGATGGAAGTATGAAAAACATGGCAATGTGAACAATGATGACGAGTGCAATCTGAAAGAAGAACTTTCCCATGATATCTTTACGCAGATACAGAGCCCTGTCAATGACAATTAAGCCGAATTGCAGGATGACCATTACGAGAAAAGGCACGGGCACTTTGTTCTCTTCCAGATAGTAAGACACGTCGCCCTGTTGCGACTGTAAGTGAAAGAGAGAAAAACATGAAAAGGCATTATTTTCAAAGGTTAAAGTTGCATACGGCACAATATAGGAAAGGTTGAGTAGGCGTAGAGGAAGAAAAGGAAGTAATATAGTTTGTGTTGTATTGTATGATCAAGGCATTTTACCCCAAATGATGCAAATCCGAATATAACGACGAGAAAATTGAAAAAGTCACACATGAACATCAACGAGTAGACATCCACTTTCACTTTGTACTCCAGCTTCAAAATTTGATTGAAGAATACTTTGATAGATGATAAGTACTTCAAAACACTGTAGAATGGGCGAGCGAAAAGAAAATAATAATCATTCAGATGGATGGATGACATCAACAGACGGAAAATGCATTAACTTTTCTCAAATATAAGAGCGAGCAAAAATAGACCGCTGATGAAATGAAAGTCTTTGAAACGACCTTCACTTCATTCCATTATTTTGCTAATGAAATGGAAGTTGCCTGCTCGTAAACAACATCAAGGAAATTGGTGCACTCACTTTCTAGCATATTCTACACACAAAATCATGCATTTTTCTCGTCGACTTACGAACAACGGAAGTAATCATAACAGGAAAAATTATTGTTCCTAGAGAGCAGCCTAATCATAATTATATTATTTATAATGATTTTCAGAAGTGGGTGAACAAGAATTGAAAATGCCTACCATAATTTTAAAAATTGCGGACCATACTGGAAGTTCTCGTACTGAGACCACTGCTCCCACACTTGGGCACAAAGGCCTTCCTGTTCAGGGGTAGAGTTTTCCGTCTGCTGATCCGATTCATTTCCTGCCTCCCCATTTTTCTCCTTTTCTTGCTTAAGGGAAATCGTATCGTCACGCTTCAGAGAAGTGTCTTCTGTTGACTTGGTCGAGTCGTGACTGGATTTCGGAAACGTCTCCGCGCTGCCTGCCGTTGAACCTTTGTTTTTCCAAAGTCCCAGGGACTTCAGCATAAATCTGCCATGTTGAAATTCACATTCTCCATAAACATACTCATTCTTTGTCCACATAGATGAGAAATTGATGTGCAGAATGCTTCCTACCTGTGAAAGAAAACGACCATCAAGAGAATGACATCGTACATGGCGTACCCCTCCTGCTTCTCAATTCCGAGAATCTTTGGTGGCCAGAACGGCTTTGGATTGACGTTCTTGCTTTTTTCGTTCCATGGGAAAAAGTCAAACTGGAAGAGATACTTGATAACCACCATTGCCTAATACAATCCAAAACAATGTTATCTTATGCTACGTGGCCAGACTATAAGTCTGATTAACCTTCTCCTGGAAGACTTTGTCGTTGTATTTTGGAACATACCTCTGTATAAGCAATTATAGTGACCCAGAATGTTTTCGTTGGTCTCGGAACACTCAGAGTGCCCCATAGAAGAACCATGAGTGGCAACGGCAGAGAAAGTATACTGGCCGATTTGATTTGATTTAAGAAGACAACAAAATAACATACTAGGTCGGAATGAGAGATGATCACCATCCTGTCAAATGTAGTGGAAAATTATTTTTTTAAATGTTATACACAAAATTCTTAGTTTTATACCATGTTTAGTTTGTGAGTTTTATACTATGATCACGTACCACACGGACACACATAAGCAGAAGAAAGATCCGTACATTTCTTCGTCATCCATTTCCGTGAAACTGTCAAGGCTATGTATCATTTAGATCACGTCAAAGAAAAAAAAGTAATAACAGCAAAAATAAATAGCATTCTTAGAATACTTAATTTTAGAAAAGTCGAAATTCTCAATAATGCTCCTATTATTATTACCTTCCTTTAAATTCCTCCACGTCTCTAACAGGAGACGGTTTTTCAATAACTGTGTTGAGATCATCCTTACTCCCTACATCACCAGATCCTCGCGACTCATCCTCTAAACTAAGTTCTACTTCGGGTTGCTTTGGCGGAATGATGGGCTCGGGAATTTTGTGCAACAACAGATCCAGTTCTTGTTCCTGGATCAAAATTTCGCACAGGTTTAAACTTTATGACATTGAATTCGGCTTGCGAATGTCTTCTATGCAAAATACCTTCAGCAGCATTTTTTCCTTTGCTAGACATTTTGAAACGTGACGATAGTCCTTTGAAAATTTGTTCAGCGAGGTAGTCGCACTAACCATGAGATCTTTCTAGAACTGCCCATGCAAATCGAATGTATCCAATGATACGCTTAACTATCGTGGGAGAAGGTGGAGGTCTTGGCATGATTTCCTCTTCAACGACTTCGTCATCTGAACCAGCAGGTGTTGGAGGTGGTGGCTCATCGCCGGCAGCACCGGCATAGTAAGAGTAATCCTCTGCTCCTGCTAATGGAGCGTCATGATCCGCTGTTGATCTCTGCATAACAAAAAATACTTGATCAACCTTGCAGTCGGAATTTTGTACAACTACGACTTATAAAGTTATAAATAAATCAATCAATAACCCTTCGCTGAATCGTGCCCTTTCTTGAGAGTTGCTTTCGCCTACTTCGTTTCCGGATTAGAGAAGCCGCTGACGTTCCCGGAGGTGGTCCAATGCTGTCTGTAATGCTGCCTTCTCGAATTTCACTGGACCTTCTCGCCAGTCTGGCCATTTCTGTGGCAGACTCCACATCACTTTTTAGAGCAGAACTCATCAGCTTTGTTGGTAAAACGCAGATAAAATTAATTGTATTTCAACAATTAATAAGGATAATGTATGTCAACTTTGCATGATAAACGTATATTATTGATGCTGTTATTTATTAAAGAACAATATTTTCCTATTAGAGCTAACCTCGCTGAGCGTTAAACCTTGTGGTCGGTCATCACTGTCCTCATCTTCTTCTGTAATAGAGTCAATCATCTCCATATCTTCATCTTCCATCTCTTCAAACATATAATAGTCCCCGGAACGAATCGCTAGATAGGAATAAAAACAGCAAATTAGTTTCTCGTAATCGAGAAATAACAGAAAACAGATAAATATAATACATTATAATTTGCAAAACAAATAAGAGTATAGTAAATGCAAAAACTCTGGCATGCACTGTCAAATGCAATAACATGTTTTTCAAAGATTATCATCGAAATAAAAGGTTAGTCATCATAATCGTAATTTCAAAAGTGCAATCTCAAATTAAACGGAATAAAAAACGCATGCACAGGCGAACAGAAATTGTAATATCGGTGCAATTGTAAGTAAAAAGTTATCCAGCATTCTCAATGTACATGTATGATGGGACAATGAAGGAGAATGCAACAGAGGGTAGTGGCCCCTTGCCGTTGGCTCGGTTTGAACTCCAATGGCATTCTTGACCCTTTCACTTGGCAACCCAGAGGTGGAACAACGTTGGGATTCGGGAGGAGGTGAAAATACAGGGAAACTTTCATCGGAGGGTGAAAGTGGTAAGTGAGGTGGATGAAGGAGGGAGTCTTGGGGATGGCGACCGTAAGGTGGCTCAAAAAATCCATCAACTGAGATGGTCATTGCGGCAGATGACGGTGTAGGTGTTGGTCCACTGGTGATTGAAATTTGAACCGCAAGTGGGGCTCTGGGTGATGATGGTTCATCATCCTGTGGCTGTTCGGCAATTTCATCCATAGAAATGGGAGAGGAAGCCATGGAGGACACGGGGTCCATCCTTGTTGTTCCTTTTGTTTTAAAGGATGCAGAGATGCAACATACACAAAAAACAAGAGATTCCAACGAGCTCATAACAAGATGCTTTTAACAAAACGGAAACTTTGCATTCCAGGAAGATAAAAAGGTTTTTATCTCATCAAATCCGGTTAATTGTAGCCCAAGAAAAGAAGAAAGGGTTATTCATACCATACCATAATACCAAACCAAGAGCAATCCCGTTTCTCGAATGAGTATAAAAAGTTGAAAAAGATTTTGTTGTTAATGGAAGAAGAGAGTTTTGATTGGCAGTTTTGCATCCAAACCGTTTAAAAGGGGAGAATTGGTAGAAAGTAGAAAATTTCTTAGATTCTACGACAACTTCTACCAATTAGCATTCCAGAAAAATTGAAATGCCTACGACTACAAAACGCCACTCCACAGTTAGAATACCTACCTTATTAAGACTCAGCCACCACCATTAATTTAGCATTTTACAGTGTGAAAAGTGTTACAAAATTACTCACACGCACAATTGCATTTTTGTGATTTTGTCATGTTTGAAAATATTGTGTATATAAAATGAGGCAAATGCACATAATCTCATACCGTCAAAGTGATTTTGAGGTCCTTTCTGCTTTCGATTGTGAGTTGCCTTAATTCTATCCATTTTCATTTTGATTTTTTCCAAAACTTCTTTCTCTTCCTCTTCTTGCTGACGAATTTGTTTTTGCATTAGTTCTTCAATTAATTCTGCGCCACTGAATTACACCATAATTTTCATTCATTTTTTCATATTTTTTTTTCATCTATGCGCCTCTTGCTTGAACAGAATATTACGTATCTAATCTAACTTACCGAGACGCAAGTACAGCTTGAACTTCGGTTTCACTTCGAATATGAAAAAAGTAGTAGCTATTGAAAATCCTTCTTTGAAACAGTAAAAATCCAAATGTAACTCCATCCCATAAAAGACCGACTTCATCATGAGGTACTTCACAGTGTACCGCTGAGTCTATTCAAAGCAATCACAAAATCATTTTGTTGTTACTGAAATGGATTTATTACATTGATTGTCAAGTATTAATTGAAAAACGTTAAACGAAAAAGAAAACCAAAACTCAAGAGTTACCGTGAATATTGTCACCTGTGTTAGAACCCTTAAATTTATTCAGGCACACTATCCCAAAGAGTTGGATAAGCCAACAAAAGTGAACTTGAAGCTGCTGCATGAAAATGCACCCGATCAATTGAAGCACGGATTTGAAACTTATTACAAACACATTGTACGCCAACAGGTAGTTCCAGCTACAAACAAAAGAGTAAAGATGAATTAAAAACGAGGCTTACATTGTTTAAATGTGACAGTTTAGAACATAAACCAATTTGGTAATAACCGTTTAATGATGGACTTTTTTGTACGCAAGTAGAATTCGTTTCCTTCCCATAAGAAAATAAAAGACCCAACCAAATAACCCAGAGCAAACAAATTGACTCGATTGGTGCCAGTCCAAAATATAATCGCAAGCGTTATCCAGTAAAACGAAAGGAAGACACATTTCTTTATTAAATCCAGTGGCGTTCTGAAAGATTTAATCACACTACAAATAGAGTCTTGCTTGACTTTGTGATTCAAAATGAACATACGAAATACCTGGACGTGGTCAAAAAGTCGGGAGTTGGATTTAAATTTGGAGTAATTGTTGCCTCTACTACTTCGCCATTAGTTCCTCCCGGCAAGTCCTCAGGATTTGCATGATGTTCCTTTAAAAATACTAGCCGCTGTTGGCAGGCGAAGAGAAGAAGGATGACGTCAGCTAAACGAACAAAAGCAATTAAAACCACGTGATTAGTAAATTAGGTATAATTTTTTCAAAAAAATCTTTTTAATGTGCATTTTACGGATGAGGCGCGAGGCTAAAGGAGGATCCGTCTCATCCGGAAGAAACAGCCAGAATTTGAGCTCGGTATCCCATTCCTTCCAAGGATATTCTACATTTTAAAAAATCTTAGTTAGATTCATACTTTTGCACAACGTAGCTGACACGAATCATTTCCGGTGAAAGTACCTGCACAGAGGAAAGGCGGAAGACCCACAGAGAAAATGTATTGTATGGGGAGGAAGCCAGAAATAAAGATAATAAATGGAAGCCAAATTGTTGCCAATTTCTCCCGTCTCATGTAAAACATGGGTATGAGCCAAAATGAGTATAAGACGGAAAATATGTCTAGTCTGGTTCCAATCACTATTACCAGTGTGATTAAGGTTATCTAGAAATTGCCAACATGGAGAATGTAAAGTAGGTGAAAGTATAAGAAACTTGCTACTTGTTAGTTAAAAACTTAGAGGTCACATAAACGCTTACTTCTATTCCAAACTTAAAAAATCCATGATTTAGCAGGAATTTGATGCATTGAATCAAGGACAAGTCCGCATCCTTTCTTCTGACATCATCAAATAACATGCCAAACCCTGGTTCAGGACTTTGATTTACGTAGCGTTGATATTTTTGTCGGATTTGTACTACGGCTTGTACTGTTAGCACTAGGATCATTCCTACCAAATTAAAATAAGATCATTTTACATTTTCATCACGCACTTCATCATGTTCTTTTTTACATTCAAGCTCAATTTAGAAACTGGTATGGCTGTATTTCATCATTGTGTCTGACCTATGTATTCTTTTAAAAGATAAGGCAAATTGCTTCCTCCGTCAATTTTTTGGAGGCCAAGCCATTCGGCGTCATTTCTTGTAACGTTCCACTCGGTGCAATTGTCGTTCCAATAATCATGAGAAATGTAGTCGATTTGATATATCATTTTAACCAACAAAAGAATGGAAATGAAACTGGAACAGAGATGTATCATAAGCCTTTGAGCAGATCCTTGAAAAATGACACCTCCAACAACACCCAAAAAGAGGAGAAAGTGAAGAGCGCATTTCTAGAATAAAAACACCGAGCTGATAAAATCATGTCATTTTTATCATTTCGTTTAAAAAAGGAAACATTCACATACATCAAACACTGCTAATGCCAATGCAGAAAATAAGGCAATTTTCATAATATGAATTTCCAAAATTCGCCACGTAATTTCTGATAAGATTATGTAGAACTCCCCAGTTTTCTTGATCAATCTTGTCCCATAGTATTTGAAAGTTCTCACTACATTCTTGATGTTAAACTCGTCAATTAAATTTGGTGGCTTGTCCGTGTCATCATCTACAACTGTCTCATTAAGAATGATTGGTGGTCTTGTATTTCTAATAAACAAAATGAGGATGGTGTGATAAAAGTTGCATGGTCACGTTAACCATTATCTCTACATCTCAATATCTCATCTTACGGTCTGTGGAATTCAGAAAGTTTGAGAAAATCGCGATGAAAGTAATGCAGCTGTATTACGGTAATGACAACAAAGAACGTTGGAGTCAGCAAGCGCACAAATAACGATCCCGTGTCAAACCTTTCTAAACCAATGTCCTTTTGCCTGTGCAAATTACAAACATTATTTTAAATCAGCTCATTTCATTTCATTACCATTAGCCTTTTAACTCGAAATTTATTCGTATGAATGCTCCCATTAGTGGTAAATGTTACACCATTTGCATTCATTTGTCAGAAAAGAGGTGAGAAAGCGTAAGAGCTTACAACTGATCCGGTATTCCCGTGTAATTGGAGAGGAAACGTGGGATGTCTTCGAATTGATAAGTGTAAATGAGAACTAATACTAGCATCGAGTAAACTATGACAGTGAGCCAGAACCCATACATCATTTTCCTCCACGCTCCATATGACAGCTGCAAAACACCAATTAGCCAATGCAACTCAAATATGCTCATAGAAAACAAAATTGGCGACAGTCACGAAAGGTAAAGTTTAATAAAGGGGAATTATCTCGTCTGCTTTTCTACTTATTACCGAAAGGAAAAAAAGAAAAAAATGTACATCTATAGAATGGGCATTTGATTGGTGGGCACATTACTGTGAAGCATGTTAAAATTATTGGCTGCGTGTGTACTCTACTCGAAAAAGGAAGAAGAGCCCTTTATTATGACTACCACTACACTATTACTACTATTATTAGATATGGGCTAATTCATGAAAATTAATGGACCACAAACCTGGAAGGTCAGTATAAAAATGAGAAATAAGGCCATATAAACTATACGGTAGAGGACGACTTTCTCCCCTCCCAAGCCGATGACGAAGAGCATTATAGCCACTACCCAAATCCAGAATTTTGTCAGAACATCGTTGATAAAATTCCCAATGTTCGTCATGAAAGTTGGTTTGGTTTCCTCTTCCTTTCCACGTGCTTGAAGCTCTGTACATAACAATAATATCGATAGACGGGAAACGCTGGACAGACGCATCATGCTAGACGCTCATTATTGATTTTTCTTCAGTTGCTCCTTTTGGAGAAATTCAGTACCTGAAATGTGCGTACCCGCTGTCGTTGTTGTCACTGTGATTCTAAAGGATTCTTGAGCCGCATCTTCAATGATAGCACGTCTGCTCTTCTTTTCCATAACGAACTGTCTCAATGTAACCCAAAACAAGAGGGTGTAGCAACTCTGTTAACAGAATGAGGAATACAAAGTTTTCAGTTGTTGTTGTTGTAAAGTACCATATATGAGCGCAATATGAGTACGGTACGGATAACGTTACGGTAATGGATTTCTTTTTCCTACTTTGACTAGAATTGATTTAAGTGGAAGCTCATCTTGGGCTGGTTTGACCAAACCAATCTCGGCCAAATTGACGCCGTCAACACTTTGAGGTAACTCATCGTCCGTCAGGTTGAGACTATAAATGTATTGTGCAAAAAGTAAAACTTCGGCGTACAGGACTAAACCCGGGGAAGACACTAGCATTGCCCTCCTTTGATTTGGAAACCTATAATTGGAAAAGGTATGGTAGGTTGTAATATTTGGCCACCTCTAAAAATAATGCATAAAACTTACATCCAAAGTACACAGGCCCATAAAAGTAGAATGAACGTTAGCCAACTATGATATGTGATACTCCAGGCCTGGAAGAAAGAAAACAAACGGCATAAGAAAGCATGCATGAAAAATGGTTATGCTTATTTTATGAAAAATCCATTGTCATCCTCTGCATGTGCTAAGTTGAGCCTTTATTCGTGTAAATCACCTTCTCACGACGTGCTGATGGCCTTTACACTTTTTTTCGAAAAGAATGTGGGTTAATGGCCATTCACGAGTTGAAACAAATGTAACGCTCATTTATCTTTAAAATTAAATACGGCTTTGCAAGTCAACATGCGTTGGCGTGTTGTAGCGTAAAACAATTTTCTGTGCAAAGTGCAACCGAGGAAGAGAGTCCAAAATAAACTTACCATCATGATAATATTTGTACAAATGTAGGATGACTTGATTAGAAGGTCGAAAACCGAAAGTAGTCCGGTTAGTAGCAAGGAATAGCCATCGTACTCATATGAATCTCCTACTTCATCTGTATAAAGAAAAGAGAATGCAATAAAATTAACTACCATGAATTTCATGGATGATAAAACCTTTTGGGGGCATTAAATTAACTGTCTTTCAAAGAACATTTGTTGAAGAAGATTAGTAGCAATAATAACAAAATTAGGTCATTCTTTGGTGACCTGGTACAGGAGGAGCGCCTTCGATTGCGTTGCTCGAATCTCTTGAAGTTATTGAAGCGCCTCGAGGGATGCTGCCAGGGGAAGTGAGACCCCCTTCTTCTCCAGAGAAGGAGGCTCGCGCATTGGAACCATATCTTCCTCTTGAAGTACTCATTGCCATTAACTGGAAAAAGATCATTGCCATAAAAGTCAGTCACTGGTAGAATCTTTGGGTTTTGCTAGCACAATACATTTTGCAAAACCATTTCCAAAAAGCAACAAGCAAAAAAACAGAAAGTAAGTAAGTGTTTAGCTCGTTCATCATTATGTCAGTTTTACGACTCGGTCATGTTTTTTGGTTGAGAAAAAATGCTACTGCGCCATAACGCTGCGTCAACTAAACCAATGACCCAAACCAAGTTTTGGAAGACATACTACGAAATTAATTTTGTTTCGAAGCAAAAAAACTTAATATAAAAAACGAAGTGAAAAAGGACAAAAAATCCTCGGAGACGCAAATGTAATGTAATTATTATCTTGTACTTTTGTGTCCAGAGAATGGTTTCTTTCATTTTCCCCAAATTTTCTACCATTTCCCATTAAGCTATTTATATCGTCTCATTTCGGAATCATGTTAAGTTTAACTATGAATATGTTTAAGATTTACTACTTAAAGGAGCAGAGTTGACAAAAAAAGATGCCATGCCAAGGACATGACACATTCCATGGCGTAGCACACAAATCACACGGCATAAATTACTAGTTGCACAATGCAAAACAAAGAGAAAGTGAGTAACATCCAACCATGTTAGTAAACATTATCACAGAGGACACAGCAAAGCTAACAGAGTTATAGGTCACAAACTACTCTGTTCATCTGATAATTAACATGCTAACCAAAAAATAGTTAAAAAGTTAAATTAAAAAGTTTACAGGAGTAGTTTCATTCTGGCTGTCAGCTCGCCTACGCGATGCTATGCGATGTGGTGCCACAATGCTCAATCGACAATCCTGTGTACAACGGCAATAATAAAAGTGATTACAGAATGTGAAAGAGAATGAGAAAGTGAAAGTACTTATGCAGTCGAATGGGGAACAGACAAAGTAAAAAAATGTGTAATGTTTTTTACCAACATCAAGTTACAAAAATATGCGATTTTTTAGTTTGGTAGGCAATTCAATAGATAGGCATTCTGCTTTTGCGTAGTTTTTTTTCTTGCAAGAATTTTTATTGGCAATTTTCAAGATACTACTGCATTCCTAAGCGTCGTCGTAGTCGTCGTTGGTGGTCGTTTCTGGGCACGTTACGATTTTTTAAAATAAATGGATTCAATTATGGTTAATTTGCAATGCTAGCAAGAAAACGGAAAGTGAAAAGTGCTCAAAAGTTCCTTTATAAAGTAAAGTGCCAGAAAAACAATAAAATTCTAAGAGCTGTGTTTATATTATTTCGTGTTATTGAATTTTCTTAAGCCCTTGATCCCGTTGCTCTTTTTCTGGAGGTTTGTTAAAAATAAGAGAAAGTTTTGCACAACTTATTGCAAAAAAGCGAAAATGTTGCTGGATAAAAACGGAAAGTACATAAGCAATATTATGCATTTATATTTGGGCCATTTTATTACTCTACGGCTCGATCTTCCTTGTCGTTTCACAGTTTGTCTACGATTGAGACGGGCCTTGGCACGAAAATCGCCCAAGCTTTCATGTCGACTCCTTGACTTTCCTAAGATGGCATACTTTTCCTACGGCGTACGCAGCATAAAAGGCACATTTAATCATATAGAAATATTAAAACATTTTTAATTAAGTCATCAATTTTTAGAGTTAATATTTTTATACTCAGCACATTGTCTTATTATATAGCGTTATGATAATGATACCCCTTTAATATAGGAATCTAACTATCGACGAAGTTATTACTTTGAAAGCTGATTTTCACAAGTGTTAGTTTTTACACCGAATTGTTCAAAGTATTACACATTTTATTAAAGTTAAACCGAATGAATATGCTCACAAATATTTATGTTCAGCCCAGAGGGATTAGATAATTGGCAAATGAAAAAAGCAGAAAACAACTTACCTTACTGCTACAGAGTAGGATTTTGGCTTCGTAGACTAGGAGGTTGTACAAAATTAAAAGAGTAAATGGGTGAGCCCAGCTCGGCCACGGGAGGCTTAAATTTAACTCTACGTCTCTTGGATCTCCATTGCAATCAGTTTTAAGTATTTGAATCAATCCGATGAGCCTATGGATGTATTTAATTTGTCAATAAGTGATTAATGACTCACAAGATTTTGAAATCATGACCTGCAGATCGGATCTGCATGACTAACCTGGCAATTAAGGAGTCAGGTGCTAAAATTTCTTGAGAGAATTCTAACTGGTATAGATAAAGAGCTCCGAAATGAGCTGCCACATAAAAGGCAAGAATAACGTAGAACCAGGCGAAGCATTTGTTGTGGATGTTGATTGATGCGGTGCCCCAAGCCGTGGCTCCACCAATAAAAACAATAAAATAAACTCCACTTGACACGGATGGCTGGAGAGAGGAAGTGAAGCAGAGGAAGCCTAAAATCAAATAGCTTCCAACTGAGGAAAGTAATTTAGTGAAGCCATCCACTTTCCCCGTCTCGATGACGTCTGGACCCGTCTGATTCTTCGTGAGTATATTTGAAATTGAGAGGTATATCAGAATTAGCCCAATCAGAGCCACTGCATCTGGTCCCAGCCAACGAATTAATTGAAACCATGTCAAATTGTTCACTTTGATAAAACCTATGTGACGCAAGATTTTCTCTAGCAGTGAACCTATTCAATTACATATTTTCAAACATTTAATTATCTCAGCTTTTCTACAATAAATATAGTTTTTAAAACATGTTTCCGCTTACATTGAACAAGAAAATAGCCGTATGGAGCCCAAACCAATAAAACTGTTTGAAAAATAATTTGAGAGATAGCCGTAAAAAATGCTACAAGCAGAGCAAATCGAAGAAACCTTCCGGTGTGTCCACCTACAAAATTGATCATGAAAATAAGCTCAAATGGTTTTTTATAATGAAACATGGCGTGTTTCGTGAAAAAATAAAAATACCTTTGAAATTTTGAAAGTTTGGGCTGGGAACTATCGGGAGGTATAAAAAGAGCAGGTAATACAAGAGCGAAAGTCCACATGGTGGTTTGAAGACAATACCTAAAGGAACGATTCAACATTGACATTTCAAAGTGTTTTTGTAATTTTCATCCTGTTCAATTACAATAATTGAATTCACTCTTGTCGGATCGCATATTTTTCTACTATAGCTCACGAACCAAATACCGCACCAAAAATGTGTCCCATGGGATCTCTAATCTTCTTAAAACATAAATTTTTAAATAAACATTGCCTACTGCTTTTCCTTGATATTTGATATTTCGCTTTGTTCTATTATAAAAAGAGAATCGAGCTTAGGTAAGTGAATCCTTATATTTTATGGAGAAGAGACCGCCGCCGACACCGCATAAGCCGCAAAACTAATAAATTAGTCATCATCTCATCATCATCTGTGAACATTTTACTATCCTACTTGCAGACAAGAATTTATCAATAAATGGAAAGCTACCGGGCGGGTGTGGGAGAAAGAATTCCTTTCTTCTACTTTCACACAGTTTTGTCTGCCCCTAACCATCCCCTTTTCAAGGCAGACGTTGCTGCTACGTGCTGCCTATTAGTGCCCCATAGTTTAGTTTCAGGACAGTGCATTCTTGCTATTAAACTACTTACAGTATAATAATAATACAATACGACGGCAACTCCGTTGAACTTTCAATTTTATCCTCAGTCTCCGCTTTCTCTTTTTTTACTATGTGATAACAGAGAAGAGCGCAAATTTGATGCGACGTTGTCGTAATAATAAAAAGCAGCCCGCGTGCACAGTAGTCAGGATTATGACGATGCCAATGATGATGATGATGGGAAATGACTATGACGATGACTTGAAACAGAAAAGAAACGTTAGGCAGTGTGTGTCTGTTCATGTGGCATATCATGATATCATGTAGCAAGTTAGATTGGTACTGATGATGACCTCCTTTCCCTTCAATATTTATTGTACTCCTCAAACCCGAGAAGGAATCAGTGAAAGTATGTTCTGCGTAACAAAGAAGACGTGCCCATTTCCATTATGCTTTTGCTTTACTTACCCCAAATGGTAACTCGGTATAAAATAATAATAATCGTGAAGCTGATATGCACAAAGCACTGAAGGTAATGTTCATACGAATTGCGGGGGAGAGCCGACTTGGTGACTCAATGAAAATATTATGTAAGAATAATATAATGTGACACATAAAAGGTTGTTTGTAAAGAGCAGCCTGTATTGATTTTTCCATGGTCGGTCTTGCTCAAAAGAGATGATGTGTCGGCGGAAAGAGGTGAATGAAGAGTTTTTGTCAGCAGAGTTGATGAACTAGTTATGAATAAGCATTACCGTGCCCCTATATAATGTTAATGGTATTTGACAGTGACTCCTAATTATTTAAGTTCTTCGTGTACAGGTATGAATTTTGTTGCAAAACATTAAATAGAGTGACTATCCAACATTTTCTGTTATAATTCATATCATAAGTAAATAAATGAACAATTTTTTTCGAAATAATAACCTTATGCATGACCACCATAATTTCCAAACCAAACTAAAGGTTCAAAATTTTATATCCTAACCAACTCTGAGATTAGTCACATTTTTACATAGCCGTAGTCCTAGCTAACAACATTTATTGTTCAATAATGAATAAAACGATACAGACAGGCTCGAGATGAACACAATGAAGATTTCTCCATGACCTCCTATCTAAGTCCTCCGAAACCAACCTCAAGCTTTTTAGCATTCATAATAAAGTTGTTATGATGTTTCAATAGTACTTGCCTATGTAGAAACATTACCCATCCACATCTACGAACCTACCGGGTCGATTAGTACAAGTTAGAATTTGGTTTAATTATAGTACATAAAATTTTGAACCTTCAATGTTTGTTAATTTTGAAGCTGGCTCAATTGGTTTGGAAATTATGGCGATGAGAAATTAGGTTATCATTTATAAAGAAAACCTGTATATGGAATTAGACAATGGACCTAAATAATACTGCATTAATGCATTGTTTACGAATATGTTGTCTTTAAAGGATAGTAAAACCTTAACCAATTAAGTAATGATTCAAAAGATCACTTACATGTAACCAATAGAATAGGAAGTACAAGCCTGAGTAGCACATTAGCTAGTAATGTACTGGATGCCATTTGATATCCCAGGGACAAGACGCCGTAGTTTTAAAGGGGAAGGAAGTGATTGCGGAATTTCCTTCCTAAAAAGTTTAGCGCGTCGCGTGTTGTTTCTCTGTTGAAGGTGTACACAGTCAGAGAAGGGATAAATGGGTCGCTTCCCCCTCCACCAACAGCAGCGTTGATTTTATACTGACATCAGGCTACTTGGTAATTGTAACGTTCACGTGAGCCAAAGGTAAATGGGAGAGTACGTAGTGCCTGGAATGGTTTCGCGTGAGTGTGACTATGGCACATGAAACAACAAAGGTTTTGACTTGGAAAGGAAAACAATTTGCAACATGAAGAAGTACTTTCCGCCTTCTGCCACTTCCACATTTTCTCCATCAGTTGTTTCGTTCCGTTCGTTTTCTAATAGTCGACTTGACGAGTTCTCTACATTTTCACTGGATATGAGAAAAAACGCTTTTACATACAACGAATGTATCATGATAAAATTAAGTACTTAAGTAAATCATGCAATGACTGACGATGAGTTATATTCTGACACATTTACTAACAATTTGTATTATGCAAGATTGAATGGGATACGTATTAAATCATTAAATGATCATTCCAAGAAATCACACTGTATAATAATAATGAGTCATGAAAACAAACAATAGAATGAACCGCTCCTACTCATTTTCCTGTCTTCCAGCCATGAACTGAAAACGAACATAGGTATCTGCAAGTTAACTTTTATTCGTAATGGGCATTACTTTAGAGTCTCTTAAAAAGCTTTTAGGAGGATAATGGAGGAATGCTGCAAATCATTTTCACCCATGACTGGTTTGAAGTCTTAAGCTAAACTTTGACGTAACTAATTATGTTGACCGAGAATTAATTTTTTGTTGGATTCTATTGTATAAAATAAGATTAATTTCATGTGGTTTCGCATGCAAATCATGTAACTTTCTAAAAGGAAGTCAATGTTGTTGGACCCACCCGGTTCAGTTTTGGGTAGCTAAAGTCAGCCGCATTTCATCGTGAGCATAACGGTTTCATGAAGGATTGCCTAACTCGAAATGACCTTTCTTTCAAACTGAGCCGGATGAGTAATTATAGGGATACACGTAATTTCCTTTTGCAAACTGACAAGTCTTCCGTCAGTGAAAGCTGGGCATGCCCTTTAGCAGGATCCTGCCTAATTATGTAACATTTCTTTTCCTGCACTTTGATGAGCCTTTTTCTACTGTTGTCAGCATCAGAACCTTTATTTTGTACAGACAAATTCTACTAAGATTTTCAAACCCATATACCAATTAAAATTATAATCGAGTGAATTATGCATCTCATGCATCTTCAGTTCAGCATAATATGTTATACATAAAAACAGCGTATACATATGTAAAAAATAGTTTGTACATCATGCGTTCATGCGTATATTTGTATGAGTTATGCAACATTCCATTTCATAATTTTACTTTTTGAAGTAAAGTTTGCTGGGAATTTGAAAATTAAAACGTTCTTAAAAATTAGAACTATTGTTTTTTAAACACGCAATTCTACCCTTTACCTCTTGTATTTTAATTTGTTACCTGCTAAACTACAAACTTTCATGTTTTCAGCTGCAATAAAGTAAGTAAGGATATACACGAAATATATAAATAATAATATGCATTTATTTTGTGTATAAGAAGTAATGCCTACACCTACAGTATCGTATCGTGACATATTTTCTGGCAAAGAAGTTTTGCCTATTTTACTTTATTCTATCATTGGTCCAAATCAGTAGTCATCAATTTACTGAAATTGATCCTTTGTGAGCAATCACTGAACCTATTTTGTTACTGACATGTCTCTGTGAAAATTATTATTTGCAGGTCATGAATGATCATAAAATTCAATGCAACGCCTATTCTCCGTTTTATATTCTTGGCTTAATAAAAAAAGGAGCAAAGCCAAAATTATGTACAATGCTGTACAAGTAACGTCAGTTACAATTTAATACTTGGACGGACAAGCTACAACTGGAATGCTGTAAATAGGTATACTGTTGCATGAACCGACGTTGCATTGTATTTCCAGATATATAGCATATAGTAGATGGAAAACAGCCTACAAAGTGACTTTATTTCATACTAAATGCTTATTTCAAGATGCATTTTTATAGGTTCAGTATTTGCGAAATAGTTTTGGTGATTGATCGACATCGACAATCAACACAGGTCAAACCAAAGACAGTCTTGTATAAGAAATACAATCGTTTAACCTCAGTTCGAGTAATTTTGTTGTGTCTGCGATGCCCTTTTTGATACGTTTTATAAATACAGCAGTTGCATTTACTTAGGTTCACGACAAAGATCCAAAAAAAGAAAAGGTATTTTGTAGGGCGAACCTGTGTCCAGACTGCGCACTTCCAACAACGGCAAACCCGCTTACTTCTTTCTAATACTATTTCACTACGCCACTACGCTCTTTACTCCAAAACTTACATCACATTCTCATGATTCATAAGAAAGAAGAATGTCAAAAGAATTTCTTTTCATGGGTTGCTAGATGGTTTCTTTCTTTGGAAGTCACAGATTTCCCTTCATTTTCATTGAAAACTTCTCAAAGGAAAAAATCTTAAATAACTTCTCCACTTTATTTTTGCACAAAGGACAAAACAATATCACGGGTACAGCTCACATTTTTTATGCTGATGCACTTCGTTTTTTTTTGCATTTACATACTTAGATTTCTTTAAAAACTAACGCGTATTGTTTGGATTTCCGAAGCAGTAATTTTGCCGAAAAATATATTGCCGAAGTTGACAGATTTGTGGAACTCGTGATGCAGGTGTGGACAAACTTTATAAATGAAATCAGTCAAACAAGCAAATCCGACACATTTCCTTTCATTCTGCGTACTAGCAAACAACTGTTGTTATGTTATTGTGTGTGTATCCAAAAATTATCGGCAAACTCCGACCAGCACATGCGGCCAAGTTAATCTCGAAGCGTATGGCCTATGAAAATGTGTGAATCACACATAACATTGCGGACAAAACTGAATTACGTACTTATAATATGCAAACGTGGAATTGAAAAGGAGGCGACTGACGAAAAGCGAGATGTCTTCAGAACAGAGCGAGAGTAGGACACGGACTGACTTGCTACTTACTTAATAACTTCATCATCAGCTTACCAGCAACAGCGTCAGTAAAAAACGAACTGCAGCACTGTTTCTGTTTTTCTCACTCGAAGCTCCATGCAGCTTTTTAGTGTTCCCCAGATCCACTGCTGGAGTTTGTAATTCACATAGTCACAATGATGCGGACGTAGTTTCACACATGAGAGCTACGAGACACCAATACCAGACTAATACAATCATGAGAATGAATCCACATCACATCGTCTCGTCGTCATAAGGCCACGCGTATCACCAATTTACCATTTAGTTTGATAAAAAATAATACTCTCCTGTACTAACTCTAAGGTTTATCCTAAACTAAGTTAGTACTACTTTTGGTTTGCTTTTGCATGCAAATAACAATGCATGGAGCCCACTTAAAAGGAGTGAATGAGTCTCTTTTAATGCTTTTCTGTGCAAAAGCATAATTCGCATCAAACCTGATTATTTCCTGCACGTCTGTTCCAATGAGCCAGAAAAATTTAACGCTTTAAAAGCAAACTGGAAATGTAAGCGTAAACATAAAGAAGGAAAAATGTTTATGCATGCATATTGCCACTGCTCCATAACTGTCTGTAGGAATGGGACAATTAAATAAAACCATAATATTATGTACGTATAACATACATTGCAAATGAAGCTGAGAAAGAACCATACAGGAATGCACCTTTACGTTTTTACTAGAAATATTTACTGTGAATTGTGAATACAGATTAATAAAAACATCACGAAACATTTTCCGTGTAACCTCAACCTCGCAAGTTGTGTGGAAGCCACGCCATAACATAACACATTCATTTAAATGATTTTGGTGATGTTAATGCTTAATACCTGCTGCGACCAGATAGAATTCATGAGTTGAAAGCTGGAACTAAACTGTAATTGCAAAGCTGTACAATTATCACGTATTTGTAGCATATTTGACACTTTATTTGTTTACATATTGCCCAATTACTGATAACAAATGACTGCGTATTTTGTATGAATAATCATGAAAATATTATATCAACTTTGTGACAAATTTCTTCCTGCGAAGTGCAGTGCAGACGATGATGAATGATGAGACAGTTGAAGGATTTGAGTATGAGGAATCACAGCACTATGGATTTAATGTCGGCGAGAGTAAAGTAGGAGATTTTTTAAGGTACTTGGGTACACATACACCTTGTCAATCATTCCATCTCCTTCTGTACACATCGCATCTCGATCTTATTTCGCTTCGTTTTTCTTTCTGTTGGAACGTTGGAAGTAATATCCAGCCCAGGTATTCAATATTAACAAACATTTATTTTGACGTTCGTCAATGAATGAATGGAAATTTTAATCGGTAGGTTAAGGGGCGATTAAACTGCAAAGTATGTTTTGTAATGTAGACAATGTTTAAATCAGCTTACATGAGTGTATTTTAATGAAGTATGGTAAAAAATCTCTTGTAAAATAAATTATTGCAATATATGAAAGTGTTGAAGTGTTCACTTTTGGCAATATGCAGGCTATTAAATATTAAATGTCGAATTTACCGTTTTCCTATTCTATGAGAAAGATTAAATTAACAATTTAGGCCAAATATAATTCGAAGAAAATAATCGTGAATGTAATATATTTAAAGCTGCATGGATATGCATTTTATTTCACATTTTAATTATCCAGTCATACATATTTATTTACCTTTAAATTGTTTTTATTACTTATTGTTTAATATTTTTGAGGTACAATTTAAGTACACAAACACAATGCTTAACTGCAAAAAAGCAACGAATAACACAGATTGAATCTTTTACGCTATATCTGTTGATTTCTTGTTTACGTTGTCGTTTGTTAAACTTTCTGCAAGGCAAAAGAAAGCATATTACCAACTTCTCGATGCAGCAGACAATTCAGAGCCATTAGTCACATAGTGGCCCAGGTATTCCGGAGGACGTGGTACTGTTGAATAGTATTTTCCTGGTGGATAAACAACGTACACATAGATCAATGCAAAGGGTATGATAACAAATGGAAGGACATAGGTAAAAGTGTCCATGTTGAATTCAGTAGTTATCCAGAACAAAGCCCTTCCTAGAGAAGACACGGCCCTTGAAGCATCCTGGAACTTCAATGATGACGCTTCACTTTTTTTCCCATGCACTTTACTGTCGGACGGAGACCCTTTAATTTCTTCAAAGCCATGACATGTGAAAGGGATTGCACAGATTATGAACACAATTAACACGAATTTTATATCTGTACCATATATGGAGCAATGGAACATGTTCAACTTTAGAGATGTCCTATGTCTCCTGTCTCTAATCTGAATCTAGTGTTTTAGAAAGTATTACTTGAGAGACGGGTTTAAAGATACATACGTCTGCAACATGTCAAAAGAATGAACTACATCCAATGAACTGATCTTAAGCAACAAAATGCACTTAAAGATACGGGTAGTAAAGTTTCTTGGTTTGTAGGACATGAGAAAAGTGTTACGGTTTTCTCAAGAGACAATTTTCGCTCTAATTACTCTTTTTAGTACTAAAGCTGTAAAGGCATGGCATACCTGAGTTGGTAATAAGTCAAAGTTGACCATGATTTGTGCAATGCAGTCGGAAGTTCCTTTTGTAACAACAAATAAACTTGGCTGGGTTTATTGTATGTTTGTAGCTTACACAAAATTCGCTCTTTCAATACACTCGCCTCGCTCGGTGTCGGTGGTACTAGACAGATTCTTTACACAAGGTGGAAGTAAATAATTTTGCACAAGGCAAAAGTTTATTAAAATGTGAATTTCATTATTGAATGATTTGTAAGTAGAGATAACTCCTGAATCAATGGATGAGCGAATTTTGCATTGCCCGAATCTGATTTTATGACGATCTGAGAAATTTATATTGATGAAATATTCAGATCTTCAACTTATTGTAGTTGGCTGTGCAAGTTAATGACTAGGTAACGTCAAAATGCAAACATCCATATTGTTATAAAGGGAAATTCATACCTACGTATATTTATAACCACAACACATAACTCAAGTGAGTAACAATGTTGCAATTTCGTGTTTGCGAAAGGAACTGTGTCAGCCATCCACATCCCCGTTAGGTATTTTAATTTCATGATTATTTCTGAGCTTAGTTTACAGAACAAATCTGCATAGCTAAATGAAGCTGTTGGACTGATTGCATTTGTACGATGATAATAAATAACAATAATATTAATCATTTACCATTTACTACCATGTTACATTACATGTATATATATACACAATTACAATCACAAGACCTCCATTCACTAGTCAACTTCGCTTTAATCTCACTTATCCATATTATTATCAGAAAAGAATCATTAAATTAGGATGAGAATGGGAAGTCAACAGAAATAGATTAGAATGGATATTAACCTCAAAATATGATGATATAATTATCCAGAGATCTGAGCAAGTGCGGAAAAGTTTTCATGATGCAGTGATGACGCTAGTATTAATGAACATGTAAATTTAATAGCTCTTCTGCATGGCTCCATACATTTTTTCAGCATTTATCTTTACCAAGTCTGGTGAAAAGGTGCTTCCACCACCACCAGGTTTTGATTTTGCAAAAGAGTTGACTATTCGCAGTTGAATTTTAAAAACTTGAGCGGCAGAATCAAAAATGCATAAATTCATTGGTTAATTTAAAAATCGAATTATCATAAATCATAATTGAAGCGTCATTTGTATTGTTGTAAGCTGGATTACAAGTTAAGTGTTGTAGACGCATTGTCATATTTAGTAAGTTGGAACAAAGAAAACTCCTGATAAAATGAATTCTGAAGCACAGTTTCGTTCGGAAAGATTTATTGATCCGGATGCGAATGACATGAGCCTAGTCCTGAAGATTGGGGAGTACACCAAAACTCCTCTTTACAGACCATCCATTCGCTCCATGTGTCTCACTTTATCCGATGTTCGGAAGCAACTGGAAGCAGACAGAAAATCGAACCAAAAACTGAATCAGGCGTGGAAAGCAGCCTCGAAACTTTACGAGACGCGGTCAACATTCCTCCGTGAGAAGTTCGAAGGGCCTGAGGAGTACTGCATTGCGCTCATCTGTTTGTCCCTGGACAGTCCTTTTAAAATCTATGACGATTTTAATAGACAGTGCAAACAGCTCTTGACTGATACATGGAGTGACTTCTCGTACAAAAGTTTGTTATATTTGCTGATTCAGTCGGAACTGAGATTGAGAAGTATTATTGGCGAAAAGGATGAAGGTTCTGGGAAATTGGCGCCGCCAACGCGTCATCCCATTACGATTACCACGGATTTAGACTACAGTATTGAGGAAGTGGAGGTGGAAGAGGACCAAGACAATGTATCACAAACTGAAAGTACTGAAAATCTGTCATCCCCAAGAACCACAGTGATTCATGGCTTAGATCGCCTTAAGGTGTTCCGGGTTTATCGTGGAATGAACTTCGCCATTGGTGATTTGGATCTCCGGCCAAGGAATCTTGTCGCCTTCAATCACGTGCTTTCCACAACAATGAATGGATCGAAGCTTGCAAATATCTTGGAGGAGAAAGGTCGCTCACGGAAAGGTCGGGTAACGCTGCTGGAGATTGATCAGGTATCGTGGTCAGCTAGAAGCATTGTCTCCATCTCAGCATTTCCGGTGGAAAATGAAGTTATTATATGGCCGTGGATTAAGTTTTTTGTCGAGGAACGAAAAATGATATCGGAACATGTCGAGAAAATAGTTTTAAAGCCAACAAGCTGCAGTTTTATGATTCAAAATTGATTTTTTTAATCTAGAAAAGCAAATCCTTAAATTATTTTAAAGAAAATTCAATTATGATATAAATCTTGTTGCATCATTAGATTCAAATATTTTAATTATTACGATGTTTTAAGCGGTAGAAGAAATATAAATAAAAAGTGTTACGAGTTCAAACAAAAAACACATACATTTGCTGTAAGATTTTCATTTCATTATTACAAATTGTAACTTACAATTACAATACCATTTTCGTAACATGAAATTTTTCAATTTCAATTCATTAAAAAAATTATAGCTTTAACTTTTACACAAGAATTATTATAAATATGTAATTAAGTACACAACATATTACATTAGTAAACCGTATTTCTGCCGACTATTTTGGATTTTATATTTACAATCTAACTCTAAGCATTATTATGGTTTACGTATTTGCGGCACTGCACACCGTCAAAGTTGTTCAGATTATACCATTTTCTGCTACCAAATAGCCGCCAATGGATGCAAGTCTGTTCATTCTTCTTCTGGTGTTCGCTTTCTCTAAAAACAAAATGCACATGACAAACATTTCTATAAAGGCACACGTTTTCCTCATGAATAACTGAAAACACGCAATTTAAAAACTATTACAAATTCAAATTATTAAAAACTTGAAGAGCAATTTACATTCAAGTTAAAGTGATGGCAGGAACTTCAGCTGGAATTAAGGAATCCTCCATGGCTTCATGTCAAATGTAAGTTTGCGTAATAATGGATAAAGCGAGCGATTTTCCCCTCCAATCCCTCCATATATAATTCCAAATTATCTACTAAAACCATTAACAGCATTTTTAAAATCTTAAATATATCATGTTGCAAAATGTTGACCTTTTATATTCCAGATGTGACAAGAATCCGTCGAAGTACGTGTGTCCTCGATGTGGAGTTCCATACTGCTCGCTAGTTTGTTACAAAGACGATAAGCATTTACAGTGTTCGGAATCATTTTATAAGGACTGCGTCATCGACAGTATCAAAAATGAAGAAATTGACAATCCAGAAAGCGCAACGAAAATGAAAGGCATACTTAAACGATTTCACCAACAGTATGACAACGACATGGATGAAAATGAGGATGATTTAGAAGAATTAGGTAATTCACAATGAACAACAATACATGGACAGTTTCACTTTTCAGTTTTCAAACAAAATTTAGTTTAAAATGGCCAATCCAAAATCCAATGTTTGCAGATTCTGATGACGATGAACCACTTGATAAAAGGCTGGAGGGAGTGGATTTAAACAATGCGGACGAAGTTTGGAAACAGTTGACAGAAGAAGAAAAACGGGCATTTCAATCTCTGGCTAAAAATGTGGGGGAAGCAGGAGGAATTATTCCAGAATGGGTCCCTTGGTGGTTGGTAGAACCAGAAAAGAAGTTGGTCACGGAAATTTCTGATTCCGATGAAGGCGTATCACAACCTGAAATTTATCCAAAACTACACAAATATCAGCCGGATATTCTCAACCCTATCCCAAAAATGAGCGAGTTAACGGTAATAACAATAACCTGAATTCATTATGTAAGTTAATTTTTAATGTATATCTGGTTTGAGTGTTAATCAATTTTTGACACTGTTAGAGAGTTAAACCAAATGAACATGTCGCTAGAGGACTCCTTAATGTGATAACTGCGTATGCGTGGACAGCGAGACTTTTCAACGGGGACATTTTTGATTCAGCGAAGATTATTGAAATATCGAGTTCCATGATTTTTCTTTCATCCTTCCTCAAAAAGGACGGTTTGTTTAAAAACATTGAACATGCACTAGCAGATGTGCCACTGAACGCGTGCCAGGTATGTAATTTGAATGCTGTGGATTGCCAGTAATTTTGTTATTTTACAATATTTAGAATATAAAATGTTTTATTCTTCACCATTTTATTTAGCAACCAATCCTCTCCGATGGAGGCACAGCTATTCAATCAGGTCTAAATCGGGATGTGTGGTTAATAGTCAAAGGTCCTGAATCACAAAAACCCTCATCATCTTCCAAACAGTATTTATTATCAGCGTTAACCGAGTGTTATAACCTATTCCGCAAAGCCTCCAAGGCGTTGAAAGAATCGGAAAAATCGGATGCTAAATTACATAAGGGGGCTTCCGCAGATTCGTTTTCAAAGTTATTTCCAACCACACCTCCAGATTTCAAAGTAGATATCAAGATAGTGAATAAGGCAAAAAGAAAAACTCTCTATTTATTAGCATTTGCAAATGAGTTTGTCGACAATATGAATATCAATAACTTGTAAAATAATCTATAAGTTAAGAAATATTATTTTCTAAAGACTGTGACTGTGATTCGATTAATGAGAGTAACAAAATAAAAAATAATTGTACGCAATGCAGTACAGTTGTACGCACAATATGAAAGTCATGCCCTAATCAGTCTTACCTGATCACTGATCAATATTTTACCGTACTGTACAGTATCAAATCAAGTAGCATTCGAGTTGAAAATTTTTTAGGGGTGTAATCTTACAATATAAATATTATAAATACATATTGCAATTTTTTTAATCTTAAAAACATTACAATTTCCCACATGTAAAGGCAAATGTGCAAAATTTTGTTCATTTGCAAGAAAGTCTAGTTTAGGCTTTTCATATATGGATGATGGATGTACAATGGCCGCAATACCTAAGCATAAATAAATGATACGCAAAATCCCAACCCAGAATTTAAATAATTTGATCACGCAAAATCCTTGCATTTGTAAACTAACCCACGAATACCTATCGTGATTTGTGAAAGATCAGCCATGTGCTCACTATTTTAAGACAAGTTGAAAGTCTGATGCAATAATTTGAACGCAGTTTCCTTTACGTGGCGCCACCGTTTGTTACACGACAGTAAATCTGCGTTGTAGCATCGCAGAAATTACGCAGTTATCTTCTTGTTTTACTATTTTCAATTGATTTCGATCTCTCATTTAAGCAGAGAAGAACAAGAAGTAAAAGTTTTTTTCTTTTAATGTATGAATGACGACGGCACGAATGATGAATGATTTATCATTTCAGTATAATCAATCGGAAACTTGCAAACTGACAATGAGTATTATAAATGCATGTACTTCAAGACGAGTACGCTTACGGTGACACAATAAAAGACCTTTGACAACGACACCTTACTAAAACGCGTCTTACGTATTTGAGTGAAAATGTTGCAAAAGGTTGACTGCAACTGATTGTGTCAAGTCAATATATTAAATATGGAGCATTAATTGAATGAAAAGTCTGTACTTGCAACTACAATCGTCTGTGAATGTAATTTCATTTCAATTGGTTCTGTTTATTTAGGCATCTAGGCTATCGATGAAAAGTGATTAAGGAGCCAGACAGACAATTTTTTTTGCTCTGAGAATAAAATGCGTGTTAATCTAATGAACTTTTGCGAACTTTATTAAATTTAGAATTTACCTTGCAATTTGTAAGTAATGGTTTACTTTCAATAAAATGATGAGGTTTTAGTTGCCGTTGCAATTGCAAATAATACTGCTTATCAGTTTTTATTAGCGAGGTCTCCTCTGAGTCAACTTCGTTGTGTCGTCTTCATAGAATAATGAAAAGTAAACCTGTTCAAGATGCACTCCACTTGGCCATCCGACATGGACATGACACGACATACGACATTACTTTACAGAGGTCTCATTGATTGACGCTTAAAATAGGACAACAAAGACAGGGTTTGTTTATATTTTGATGTTATAGGTCAACTTTAGGTTACAATCATGACGAAATGGCGCATTATATTTGCAATTCATCAGGACTCGGACGAGTTCAATCTTTTACGGCACCACATGGGTCAACCTCAAACTTGAACCGTTGGGTTTTTTCTAATAAATGCGTGGTAATTCATGTCCCGTGTAATCAGATCATTAATAATCTGGAAACCTTGATAATCTCTAGTTCATCTTTCTAAACATTTTTTCATCGTCTTTGGGGTGATATGGAACATCAGTGTTCAGGCTGCAATTTCTTCTCCAAAATTGTCAGTTGCAGAAAGTTCAAGGTATTATAATAATTATAAAGGGGCGAATATGATTTCTTTCTATATTGTCAGAGGTCTATTGAAATTATAAAAGTAAAATCTGGTTTTTGTTGCATCATAAAAGTGTTTTAAAATATTATTCCTGACGACATTCTACGTGAATTTGCATTTGCAAAAGAAGGGTTAATAACGTTAAAGGTAATTGTTCCGTGGGTCCCGAATAACAAAAAGGCAAGAGTGAAGATTGCAAATTTTGTGCACATTGATTGTTTTACCATAATTACATAGTCGTAGATCAAGTGATACTCAGGATGTTGCATCATCTCTTCGAATTTGAGTTCCGTAGAACAAAGATGACGGTGGTGGCTAGAAAAAATCTATTATCTACATAAAGTACCTAGCATCTACATTTCTACCTACATACTACTATGTAATTATGATTTTGCTGGAGTCTTGCTCAGGACGAAAAACTGGTCGTTACTTTCGCAAATGCGATTGCATCAATCAGATACTTCGCCGTGCTGTTTATAAGAAAAACGTTCCTTTAAACTTATTATTTGTTTTTTTCGCTCTAGGCATCAAGCCGTACAAAACTTGGTGTGTAAGCAAAGCTCTAAACATTCTTATGAAATGCCATTCTCATTCCAAACCACTAACTGCGTAGTGCGTAGTTTCTTTTACTTACATAAGTAAAGTTTTTGCGTTGTAGTACTCACAATCAGTTTACAATTTTCAAAATATTTTGATTTGTCTGGTTTAGAGAATGTGCAAAATATTTGGTTGTACTACTTTGTGCGTTAATTTTTTAAAGTCTTGTGGCATGGAACTGCATGTAAACTTATAAACAAAAATGTGCCTATTCCGCCGGATTTTCTGTCAGATTTGTATAAGCTGGATGTTTTCTAATTTATTACAAGTAGAGAAGAAAAGAGGACTATTAATCACGAGATTGAATCTTTCCCAAATTTCTGCGAAGCGTCTTCTCCAAAACGTCTTCCAAGATCGGAGATATAATTTTATCAAATTTACATAATTGATTGCCTCAATTCGTGAAAATTAAACCCTTGTGGCAAAAGGCTTTACAATGAATCTGCAAAGCCTGATTTTGAATGAAAATGTGGTCTACCTACAAAGATAATGCACTGTGGCATTCCAGCCATTCACCATCCCACACAGTTTTCAGTAAAATTCATCCCAGTAAAGGATCTGATTCTTTTTTATCGCAGCTCTAATCCTACACAATGAAAAATGAGAGCAATGGTCTTCTCGATATGATGATATGGGAGCTGGTGGATCCAACCAAAATACTTGCCCATCTATAATATCTAAAACGAAATCGGCCACGGAGGCACGGAAATGTGTGTGGTGTGGTGTGCGAAGTTCTCTTTTTCAAATCCAATACGGCTTGTCTCACCATTTCCCTCATCCATCATACACGGTCTGACACTCAAGGTCTTTTTTCGAGATCAGTATTATATCCTTCTCTCCTCACTGTTTCCTGCTTTCTCTCTGAAACTAATCCACAAAAAATGCAATCTAGTGAGGTATACGATGTTGTCCCAATGGTAATAAGCCTGGAGATGCTGTTACACTTTTTCTCTCGATGGAGGGGGAGTTTTCGTTTTTCCTTTTCCATTCCTGCCGTGCCGACACAAGAGCCTTCTTCCAGTAAGATTCAACTCAAATTCGATTTGAGTGTCCTCCAAAAGTACCGATAAATCCGTAAAAGGGAGACCCGTTTCTGGATTCTCGTTACCACAAAATGATCAACATCTTATCAGGAGGAGCGTACAGCAGCAACTGCTAAACATGGCAATGCTTTCCTTTCCTTTCCTTGTCCCTACCATTTACGCCTTTTTATTGTATCTTGACGCAGCATTCTATCTGACACATCTTCTGTCAAGGTTGATAAACATGAAGGAATTTCTTTGAGTTGGAGACTTCATGAAATATGGAACTGTGCTCTTTATTATGGAAACGATGGGACGCAGAAAAATTTGCTTGAGTTTCAATAAAATTTTGTTGCCAAACCCTGGGTTATTGACTATTGAAAAATGCTTTGCGAGTGGAACCAACATAAACAGACAGCAGGTCGTCAGCAAATCTCCGCGGGGTTATCGTATCAATAAAGACAATGAAAATTTCAAAAGAGCATGGCACGGTTTTGATGCATGATCACGCAGATGTATTCATAACCATACTACACCTTAATATTAATATTAATTACTAGCTTAATGACAATTGCGTCACAACCTAAACTGCTATATAAATCTTTCAATGCCAGGTTTTCTATTCCCACATACGGTTGCGGATTTACTCTCGTGTTTATTGCTTTCGCATATGCGTTAAAACAAAGCTTTAAAATTTAAAGTAACTCATTCATGGGGTACGAGTGTTGCCTCACTTGAAGTTGAAGTCACTTTATGTGCACCAATGAATGTTGTACACCGATCGCAGAATAACACAAAAGGACATAAAAATTAAATCGGATTACTTTGGTAAATCAATTATTATATGCCTCGCTTTAAAGAACTTTACCTAGTTGATGTGTAACAGCAACTACTAAGTTGGTAGAGTCGATGGAGGTAACAGCGGCATCCGAGAATAAAAATGAGATTCGAAAAGTGTTACTACAGAAGGAAATATCCACTTTCTACGCAAATTGTATGCTAGTTATTTTAAATTTAAATGGTTGTTTTACTCTCGAAGGATGAACAAAAACAAATTCCTTTTGTTCTCTTATCCAACGCAGTGAAAGTGAATTCAGGAAAGGCAGCAGAACAAAAGGAGCAATTCCACTAGAGATGTGTATCCTTTTATCGCTAAAATATGCACAAACAAAAGCCTTGAAAGTTTTTTAATGCTTACCAAATGGACCAAGAGTAACTAACATTTCCGTAAAAACATGCATATGCATTTGGTAGATTTAATGTGTGTTGTTGTGAGTGGAGGCAGTCACTAGACCAGTCATTGATGATAAATCTCCAGCTCTAGCCTTATCGCTCAGGATCATGCACCAAAACGGGAAGAAAGTAAAGTGAAGCAGCAGAGACATTTTCTTTTTGTTACGCGACAACAAAATAACACCAACGCTGGTGCTTTTACTGGAAAAGGAAGCAAGAAAACTCTTAATGTTATGATCGTTCGTTTGTTATGTTAGTTAGGTACAACTCTTTAAGTTTCAGTAGTAATCCTCAACAATATCATATAATTTCCTTCATCGCTCAAGACAAGACAACAGAGAAAAGGCATCATTTCTCTCCAAAAAACGTTATGTGAGTGTGTGTGTGTGTGCACATGATGAATTGAAAGAGTCATGTTGCTCCTTCTGTACTTGCTTACTTTTCTAGTCCTCTCAGTTTCTCACACTTCTCTTCATCTCATAAAACTCGCAAACAAAGCAGAGCAACCACATACGAAATTTTGAGCAGAAAATTCTAGCCAAATGCGTGACTAAAGAAGAAGCAGTTCACCTCTTCTTCACGAGTCTCACGCTCTTCCACTGTGCTCAGAAACTCACCAAGCATCACATCTCATAACATCCACACTCCACATGCATCACCTCTTCTCTTTCCTCCACGACCACACCAAGAGCCAGCAGCAACAGCAGCAGAACGAAAAGAGAACTGAACGAAGCAAACACATGGAGATGGGAAATGCTTTAGTATATATAAAAGCAGAGAAGCGTAGAAATGTCCATTGTCAGTCAGGCTGTAGAGCTGGTTGGAGTTGGGGCAACTCTATGTTCGCTCCTCTGAGTTACAAACACCATAGTCATTTTACTACGCACAATATGAGAGAATCCGTAAAATAGTTGTGCAAAAAAACATTACTGGCTTGACTTTGTCATACTCCAGCCAATAAATATAGATGAAGTGAAAGAACGTGCTGTCATCAGCGAACCACCTTTAATTTTTAATAGAGCACTCCTCTTTTCTTTTTCTCTAGGACAGGCAATGAAAAAGAAAACGTTTAGAATGTGCTAAAGCCGTTTCAATTTATTCTCAATCCCACGAAGCAAAGTCATATAGAAGCATGTTAAAAGCACGTTAACTGAGAAGATCTCTTTTTGTATATTAAACGTCAAATTTTCATACGCAACAGCAGAACATAATACAACATTAAAAGGAGTGTTCATTCACTTTTCAAACCAATTAAGGAACTTGGAATAAATAAAAAATTAAATCTGTCTGTCGTAGACAAGCACACACGCAAACGTGTTGTTTTTCTTGTGAAGATATTCGAGTTAATAAGAAACCTTCAAACATAGGCAACTTCTTTGTTACTCTTCAACGGCTTCACTCGTCAGTCAAAATGGACCATCCGCTCCTCATGGACGATTTTGATGACGACATTGTGAGCACAAAGAGCATCTCTGAAGAAGATCTCTTTGAAACAACAACAAAGGATAGGAAAGAGAGTGGTAGCAGCAACAACAAAAAGTTGTCGTCCAGAAAGATTTCAGAATTCTCTTCTGGAGACGAGCAGGAGTCTGCAGAACTCTCTAACAACGCTGCTCAGACAGACAAGAACAGAAACAAAAGTAGCAGCAGTCCAATCGAAATCAAAGGAAGTCCTGCAAGAGGAGAAAATCAAAGCACCCGAGTTAGAACGGACAGCAAAGGGTCGCCCCGGTCATCATCATCTGTGGAAAGCACGGGAAACTCTAATTCCCGCTTGTCCATTTTTAGAGTTCTTACCCGTCGGAGCAGCAATCAGGGCAAACACAAAAGTAAGTCTTTTCTCTTTACTCCGAACTTTTTGACATGTCTGACATTTTACGAGCTCGCTTAGCGGTTAGCATCTTTCTCCTTCCAATCTGGAGACCTTTCCCTGTTAGACGCAAATTAAACTTTACTAGACTACTACATTGATATATGCATAACTGATACCAATTTGCATTCATTTAAGAATAATTTCTATCCATGAGATAAAAGCTTACACGGCTTACACACTAGAGCCAGCAAGCTTTTTTGGTACCTTTACAACGAGAGCATGCTCGTCGGCGGATTTACGTCGTTGACAATCTAATTAAGCCATTGTGTCGCACTGCATCACTTCGACACATTAGCTTCTCTAATGGAAAGCTAAATTAAAACATAAGAGACAGCAAATCGAAAACGGTTCCAAAATCCGGTCATGAGTAAATATGCATATGTATGTATGTATATTCTACAAACTACAAAGGATCGAGATTGATACACGCATTGCATACGTCATTCTACTCATTCATACTCATTAAAGCAGCAGTTGAAGTCTTTTTCACCAATGTTTAAACATTTCAATTATTATGTCCCTCCTTTCTAACAAACCTTGCATATACAACTCTGAACTGAATGTAAAATGAATAAATTGAATTTATTTCATGTGAAAGCATAATTATTTAGACATGATGACCAAATATGACGATTGGTTTTCCAGGTTATATATTTAGTGTGTGGGTGGCGGAGTCAGGAATGAAAGCGAAGCAAAGCGAAAAAGCATTTTTTAAATACATTAGTGTCCGTGATAATTTAATTTGTCTATCACATCATGACATATCCGTAGCAGATGTACCAGGTTGACAGTCTAATTAAGTATTTATTTTGCAGTCTTGCATAACCCTTTTTGCTGTAGATTTTATTTTTGATAGTACTTACAAACTACCTACAAACTTTTGCGCATAAAATATAACGGAAAGTAGGACTCAAAAGCGGTCAAAATATGTTGAATGAGGTTTGCATAACCCTTTTTGCTGTAGATTTTATTTTTGATAGTACTTACAAACTACCTACAAACTTTTGCGCATAAAATATAACGGAAAGTAGGACTCAAAAGCGGTCAAAAAAAGTTGCACAGTCAACAGTGCAACCTTACAAAATTTCGCCCACTCATTCTGTTTACGTTGATGAAACTTTTATAAACGTCAGTCGCTGCTGGAAAAGATTTCTTTGTACCTTTCTTTCATGCTCGAAGAGTTCATCTTATATAACTACTGATTTTTTGTTAAATTAAAAATTTTGAGTCATGATTTTATATACGTAGTTATGAATGATAATAGGCACTAACGGGAAAACGACTTCAATTAATGCCGCATACGTGGGTGCTCTGCGATATTATTCTCGTCTGCCAAAAACGGCAGTTATGAAATCGAGGCTGATATTTTCAGACTGGAAGGGCATGATTTAATATGCAGGTTACACAGGCCGAGCTCGTGTTGTTGTAGAAGATGAAGCCATTACTGTAACCAATTGGGAATAATACGTTGATGTAATCGCATGGCATCGGCAAAGAATCAGTTCAATACCTATAAACATTTTGCAGCGATGATGACGGTCTACAAGGTGGGAACTCGGCCCATTTATAACATTTTACGACCTTAAAATCCTTGTTGAGGACTCAAGTAGACTCGATTTTATGAGCGGTGAAAGCATCAAGCACAACGTATTTGAAGAAGGGTCTAGTTTAGTAGCATGAAGAAGTTGTTAAGGTGGGAGCAAGTCAGAAAATAAAAAAGATTTTCTCAATAGCGACCATTAAAAGGCTGGACTTCATGCTCAGCGTACTTATATGAAAGAATGAGTTGAGAGGAAGGGAGTAAATATCTTCAGTTGAGACGGTTTCTTTCTTCTTTATGTGGACCACTAACAAAATAATAGGTACTTCTGAATAGACCAAGATGATGGGAGTTCCATTTGAACATCAGTTGAAGCAGCAGCCCGTTTTTAAAAAGAGTCCAATTCATATCCTTTTACTACCTATGGACATTAAGCTGGCATAAAGTTACTATTTGTTTGCAGATAAGAAGCATTTCACATAACATTTCATTCGACAATGGTCTTCTTTATAATAATCCCATGTATAGTCATTCAACGTCATTTACACTGCATTATTTCATGATCTGTCCAGAGATAAGTCATCTAACAAGAGAAATGCATCTTTGTCTTGTTTGCTCGGCGCCTCGTTTTCTGCTGCTACTGATGCTGCTGGAAAAGGAGTAGCAAAGTGGAAAGGAAGTGTGATACTCTGATACCATATCAAAACAAAAAATTGTATAAGCTATTCTAGACTGGGAAAAGTGGAAACTGAGAGTAGGTTTATTTCTTGGAACGTATCCCATCCCAAGAGGTGTGGTGCTTGCTCGTTGGCATCATTTACCTACATTTCCTATTTTTTCTTTTAAATAAGAAGCTTTACGAGATAAAGTTGAGATTTTATGAACAGCTCTGCTGTTTCTATTCCATTTCATGACCTATCTACCTGACATAAATCCGTTTCAGTACAAAACATCTATTTTTGTCGGGTTCTTAACTTTTACAGGTCAGCTACTTGTTGTCTTATTACCCAGGGTTTTGCTTCTACTTTCATCCAACGAGAATCAATTATTAATGCGCAAGCTTTACCTCGAAAAATCTCAGTCATAACTTTCCATTTATTCTGCTGTATTACATAGTGAAGCATTAGTCATACTTTCATTGTCTTCATTTTTCCAAAAGAAACAGTTCAAGAAAGTAATCAGAAACAAAGTTGTACTTTTTAAAAGAAAATTGTGGGAAATATTAGCAAAAATTGTACATTATTATGCTCTTAACACATTTCGCCGACTTTTCGTGGCAACCATATGCATGCATTTAAAACAGTGGGTGCTTTGTTTAAAGGTGACTATGGTCAATTTAAAAAATACGACCCTTGATCTTCAATGTGGAATGTAGTTCGGCGACATCCGTTAAGAGTTTCGAACCACTACTTTGCTCTGAAGAATGAAAGCATGGCTTTGGAAGTTGAAACAAAAGTTCTACCAACAAATAACAAATGTGGCAGAAAGTCACACCCCCAGATAAGATAATAATTTTTAATCTGATAAATTCACGAACCCATGAACCGTGGCCGTGATCCAGTACAAAATTATAAAAAAATTAATTCGAAATTGGAATACAGCAACCAGAATGAGCGTAAAAAAGACGAGTTACGCTGTTGAGATTCCAAACATAAAGATAATCATTGCAGAGTTCTCACGTTTATCCATATGAGTGGTAGTATATAGGTAGTAACAAACATTGGTACACGGTAACCCAGCAGAGATACAACAGTTGGAGTTTGCAAAACTAATAAAAACAATGTCTTTTAAAAAAAATGAAACAACAATAATTGCAATCACTTATAAAAGTAAAGTGTTCATGCCAAATGCCAACTTGCTGTATAAGCACGAAGGGGCAAAGTCCAATTTCTCAGAGTCCAAAGTCTAACATACCTTTGCTCACATTACATCTTTGTCTATCTTTATTATATCTTGCTCGCCTACTACTGCAGTGAAATTTGCTAGTGTGTGTTTGTCATCATTGTTGTTATTGTAAATCGTTTGCAAGCTTAGCTTCTTTCATTACATTGAGCAGACTCAGCCGACTAACAATTGTAGTGGATTTTGGCATTGAAAGTTCAAAACATATGGTAACCCAAAGCTCATCATGCACTTTCGTATTTCGCATTACGGCATTTCGATTTACGAAGAAGAGTCAACTCATGCGTGATAATTCACTTGAAGAAACCCATTCTATAAACTACTGTATTATTACATAAACTGTTTTACCAGACGGTGCGGACTTTGTTTACTCAGACCAAAAATACTAAATTGACTTGGGTGTTGAGCTGTGTGAATGAGTTCTTCATTCTCTTACGCAGAGTTATAACAACATGTACATACGACACTGTAGTCTACAGCAGCATAAAGTGTTTTAAAAACTTGAGGTTTATCACAATGACACAGCCTTATTAACTTCAATAATATCATCAATGGATGGGCACCATTTGTATCTGTACCTTTCCGAATTTATTTTAGTAAATGGAAGTGCAAATGGACAAGTCAAATCGTGGGGATATACCTATGTATACACACATACCATAAAGTCATCATTATCACACTTCACATGGTAATAATGGAGATAGAGAGTAAAATTGAAAAACATTCTTATTTCAGGTGAGACTCCTCTCTCACTCGGGATACTCAGAGATAGATTTTACCATCAACATCATACCTGAGAACTGAAATTCACTTTTATGATTCTCTTCACTCCCTCCACAAAGAGAAACGTGTTTTGCATCTAATCCAAGTCGAGTTAGCATAGCCACAGTCTCATCTTCCTGCCTTTTTCAAAAGTTGTTTTGGCAGTGACTCTAAATGCTCAATACCTACCTTAAGTAATCATCATTATCAGTATAACAAAATCGAATCGACTCAGTGAGTATAGAATAAAATATGCAACATATAACGTAACCATCCGTGCGTTGGACTCTTCTGATAGCACGAAAGTCTTTGTTTGTCCCAATGAGTTTTTTCTGTAACAAAACAGCATAGGTTACACAAACACAATCCTGATTCTGTGCCTGGTAATAACCTACAGAAAGAAGATTGTGCTTACCTCAGCCAGCAGATCGCCTTAGAGTTGCAAGTAGTAAATTTACAGTCAACTTTATAGCGTTGTTTTTGCAATACGGTTGCCAACATCAAACATCTGAAATCTTTTAAGCCTCCTTTCAATTCAAGATGTAGAATGATGTAGATGTAATGTGTTAACAGACACAGACACACAATCCTGATGTCTAATTCCTACAGGCATTATTTTCCATTAACTTGGCGGTGCCAGGTAATAAAATGTTCACCCAGGAACAGAGTAGTTACAGATACGGCAAGTTGCACAATATTTTTGACGAAAATCATAAACTCTCGTCTGAGCAGAAATTCGTACAGGTTTAAGTCAATTATCAGAAGCAAATAGAGCACAAATAACAACGAAATAGATTTAGATTTGATCTATTTACCTTTTATGCTCGGTATCTCGATCTCGAGAGTATGGTAATCGAAGCAATGAAAGCCTATAGCAGAATATAATAATAATAACAATAATAATGTCGGGCTATGCTAATTTCTTATAATATCGTTTCTAGTGATGGATGATCACAGGTAAATGGCAGTAGCAGAGAATAAAGAACACCACGAAGTGTACACGTGCTAGCAAATCTTCAATGCCATCACCATCACCGCTGGCAGTTCATTCCCTCTATTTTATAGTATTATTTTTGTTAGGCCTTGTTCATAGTCTTAATATTCACAGCAGAATATCTCGCTGTGTCAATAATGTTTTAGTACAAATCCTCTGCATGGTACATAAACACGTAAACTGCGCTTTATAAAGACATCTTTGTGGATTTACCGTTTACTGATTCAAAAAGTCAACGTAGGTATTATACAAACTGTAGTACATGCAAAGCTAAGAGTTTCTGTCTCCATCTACATTTAACATTATAGAAGCGGAGCGTATATTTATTTAACTAATTCAATTACTAAAAATCAGAATGCACGGTGAATGTTGACGTGAGTAAACAGACCGCAAGGGATGACTAGCACTATTCAAATTTATTGTTTATTTATAAAAGAATTCTGGAGAGACCAACAAGGCTCAAAATTGCAATCTTTAGAGTTTAGAGGTACCAAGCTTGGTGGGGTTTCTCTATAAAATAACATTTTACGGGTGCGGTTTTCATTCACTAACCGGAGAAACGGTAGTAAAGCAACTCAATTAATTGTTTATGAACTTCTTTTGTCTTTTATTTCCTAACTTTAAAAAAAAGTTTGTCCGGTGCGGTGAGTTGAATACGTGTTGTGTGGGCCAGATAAGTTTAAGAAGCCAAAGGAGATGATGTTATTATTGGTTTGCGAGAAAGTTTTCTTTTGAGTTACGACCTGTAATTAGTTATCCTGGTCATAGGATAAAATCTTCCGAACAAATTTTCACCGCTCCGGTGAAGATATGGACATCTTCATCTCTGTAATAATAACTTTCATTGTTGAAAGTCTAAATGAATGAAAATGAACCAAGGTAAACTTTTGAACTCACGCACGCATCATTGGACTGGGCTGGAGTCACAAAGAAAATGAATGAAATTGGTGTAATCCAACACGACTAGAAATAAACCAGAATCTTTATAGCCCAAGTAAACGCAGAAGCACATAACATAACGCAACATCGCCTCGTGAGATTGTGCGCATTAATTAAGAGTACAACTTTTTAATCTCGGTGACTAACCAAGAGAAGCAGTGAGCGAGTGTAAAGATAACTTTTTAGGAGTTGACAGAGATATTTCATTCGAACCAACTTCATATTAGAGGAAAACTACTTTGTATAATATGTTTTACAACGCGGATCGTTTAAAACTGTCTTGATTCCTCATTGAAGAAGTAATAATAAATGACAAAAAAGTAATTAGGATCATTGTCGGATCTTTTCCCCGCATTTCTTCCTGTTCACCAAACGAGGCTCGGATACGACGAAACAGACAAAACAGAGTCTAACAAAGTTCTTGGAAACAGTATCGTTCGCTGGAAGCTCTCATTTCATTACTTGTTTGTCTCCTACTTTTTTGTTGTCAAAGTTGGAAACAACTTTTGCGCAGCAAAAGTTACCTAAACTGCGAAAGTTCATTGGTCTGTTTTTTGTCTTTTTTTCGTCAAGGAAAAAACTGCTGATGAGGAAACATGTTGATAATATTCGAAGGCGGCATATAAAAAGCTTAACTACACTTAAAGATAGCTTATTCGCCGATTTTAAATGCATGCTAATGACTATAAAGATGGGCATGAGAGAGTGGAAAGCGAGCGTCGTGTGCGGTTGCCTGTAGGTGATGATGGAGCTCGAAAAGTTGTATTTGATAAGCGCTATTGTAAGTTTATATTAGTTTTCTGCTACCAAGCACCTATATTGTACGTGATAAATATAGAAAAGATAAAGTTTAAAGCGTCTCATTATTGGAACGTGTCTAAAAACCGCGCAAACGTATGCAACTAACGATCCAAGCGAAGCATAATTTTTTAGCTCTTTTGAATTGTTTATTACTAACTTAGACTTTGGTCTAAAATACAATGCTGCGCTGTGTTTTGTATCAGCATCAGCTTGCTTTTTGCACACATGTGGCTGTGGCACAGGCACTGGCACTTTTCCAAAGAGCGTGTAAATTACAATGTTGAGTCAGTTCTTATTTTTACGAAACTCTATTACATAAAATCGTGCTAGAGCCAGATATTGCACAAATTGTACATTGCACTCATTTGTTGACGATACTCAGCCACTCTCACTCTGTTAAGTATTCCTGGAAAAGGAAGGAAACTCTGAGAAAAAAAGTTGATTAATGCTTATCATCACCGCCATTTTCATACATACTTCCCACATAACTACTTTCATTATAAGTTTTACATTATATTTAATGAATCATTCATTCATTTGTCTGTGCCTATCTTCTCCCAGGGGCTAAGTTGATATGATTAAGACAGACGTTGCAACTACGCGTTCCAATCTATCTCGAGGCTATGACGTGCCTTTGATTCTAGTGTCATCGTAAATTTTAAAGTTACAGTGGCAGTAATTGCCTCCCGAAACTAGTTCCAGAAGTGGTATTACAATATTATAACTGGTACATTTGGCATTAAAAGGTTTCACAACTAAGAAGAGCATATTTTAGTTTTTGGCAACGAAACGAAATTGGAAAGGAAAAATAAGGGTTGAAACTCAAGGGCTTTTTCTTTGTGTAATAAATACAACCTTCGCCACATTTTCTACCTCCATGGCATACAAATGAAGAGTACCCCAGAATGTTATTATGATTACTTACGTAGGCTGATCAAAGGTCAGGTACATTCATCAGTATACCACCTTTGACGTCCCCTCCTTCCTCCGTATAAACTCAATTTTATAAAAAAGGCATAAAATAACTCAAGATAAAAATGTTTCCGTATCTAAGAACTCAAAACGTTTGCTCTTCCACTGTACAAAAATTAAGAGTTACGTGCGTGGACAGAATTGAAAGAACTCCCTGGATAATTTTATTGTAAGCACATGTTTGTGCCGCAGGAGAAATTCCTTCTCCGCAGTAAAAGTAATGCTCAGAGATCTCTGACAAAACTAAAGGCAAGGTTTTCACTTGGATGCCCAAATAATACAATCACATAACAAACATACACACAAAGGTACAAACAAGAAAGGATTCACTTCACAAGGTGTGTGTGCATCATGTGGGTTAGTAAACGAGCAAAGTTTTTGAGAGATGGAAAAGAAGAAGCAACAGCTACCAGAAACATTTCAAGATTTATACGTAGGTATACCTTGTGTAGGGCTTTCCCCCACTCACTCCCCTCAACACGATATTATTAGACTAGGTGTTGGATCATGCTATTATTATTTCTCCAGAAACTGTGACTCCTTCAAAAGCCGCGTCATTTATTTCCTTCAGTGTGTCAGTATAGCATATAACAGAAAACATGCACGTCATAATAATTTATACACTTGTGCCGCTATTCGCTATCATCTTAAAAGATGAAACAGTGTTCCAGACAAACTTAACCATTGACTTACTACCACTGCACGGAGTTAGTTTTTTATGTTGAAATATGAAAAACACTTTGTATAATGTGCTACAGTTAACGCGTTCTTTTGAAATTCAAAAGTGTACATTTTCATGTTTTCTGCATGTGAGCCGTGTGCATTATTTTCATATATATGAAAAGTAGTGAGTAAAAGGTTGCCCACCAGAGACCACGAAAAATATTGTCTGCTTGTACATCTTTCTTCACAAAACTTTTTTCTTTCACGTCTTTTTGTGCTTGTCTAAGTTTCTATCTACACACAGAATCAGCTCAGCATGGCAGTACACATAGTAAAGCTTTGTCCATAAAATATTATTATGAAGCATCCTTTTCCATATCCGTCCTTCTTTTTTAGATTGTTATTCCTTTCCTTTCTTTCCCACTTTCTGCATTACTACACACTCAGATACGAAAAACAACAAAAATGTTCTTCGCATTGTCTCACAGTCTCTGTGTCGCTTCTCGTAGTTTTACAAAAAGTGCACTAGCTTCTACAGTTACTTCCTCGTGTTTACTTACTCACTTTCAGTAGTCGGTGCTCGAAAATACGAAAATAAAATTTTGCTCATGAAAGATGCCCATACATTGAGAACAACAAGAAAAACATCTCTACTCTTCTCCACACCACCGTTGTTACCGTTGTTGCCACTCCACGTTCACTTGCTTTTGCGACTCCAATGTTGCAAACAACATTATTCCCCAGACTTCAATTTATATTTTCTTTTTGAAAAAGTAGTGTTTTGTTGTTGTGGGTGTTTTCTTTTGACTGAGTAGTGCGTGTTTGCGCCATGTTTCTCTACTATTATGAATGTTGAAGAAACGTACGACTATGAGCATGAGATGAAGCTTCTTTCTTTTGTCCCTTCACTGATACTCCTTTTCTCTTTTTTGCTTACGATATGTTTCCGTGCACATACAACAACCATATCTCGCGCTGCTATGAACGAAACGAAACGTGTACATATTTATATAATAATAACAACAACTTAGTTGAGTAAAGCCGACAGAGTATACACAAAAGCCATCCCCGTCGTCATCATCGTCTCGTTCGTACAAAAGAGCATTTTATATTGCTTGAGGACACTACGAGCTGCTCACTGCTCATATCACAGTAAAATGCAATGCCGCATGATATTGAGTTTGGGTTAGTGACGAGAAGACTCACGTAGAGTTTTATCCATTTGCTATTGCCACGCGTAACAATAAAACTACAAAAAGATATGAGATTCGACGAGATGTGCCTAAATACAGTTATTCTTCTTGTTCTTACTTTTCTCTATCTTGTGCTCTGCTCAAATCTGAATTCATATGAAAAGAACATTGGACTGTGAGGAACGCAACGGAAACGTAACGCTAACGCTGATGTTGCTACAAAGGTTCATTTCTTCTTGACATGACAAAATATTCTCTGCGAAATCAATTTCAAATGAAAATACGATCCTACAATTCTAGGAGTCTGAATGTCGGAATGTTTTTCAGATGGAGAAAATATGCACAAAAGGAAAAAAAAAAGTTATTTCATAGAGAGCTGTGCAGAAAATTTAATGATATTAACAACAACAAGTACAGCGTTGGCGTTAGTCAGACTCTGTGCTGCATGTGAAATTGTTCACATTTTTTATTTGTTGATATTATTTTTGGTTTTCCATTTTCAAATCCACATTCACAGACTTCTCGCTTGCGAGAAAACACAAAGGAATTTGAAACAAGCACATCCCTGACATACATACATAAGGTAGTTTTTTACAACTTAACAATGGAATGCTATTTAGTCATGATGTATAATATTGCGGTTGGTTCTACATATTCTGACTGGTCGTCACTGTCATTGCTTGACGGGGAAACGTTGGAAAGAGATGTTTCTACAGTTTTCTCCACTCATTTCCAGACTCGACGACTCCAGTGGGTCCATATTCCTTTTGTATTGTTTTCGTTGTGTGTTTTTTGTTATTAGTCAAGCCGGTTTTTAAACAGTGTGAGGCTACTTGTTTACACTTACGCTCGTTTATTCCTCTTAATATTTTTCTTTTCACTTGTTTAATTTTTAATATAAACGCATACATGCCACTGCTTTGTACAATATTCCAGCAGCAACAAGAAACCTCAACTCTAGCTGTCCGTGAACCATTTTATTTTGCTGAATAGCTTTAGAATAGAAAACATGGACTTGGTACATGTATTTGTCTTTTGTGTTTCTTCTGTTTGTATGTTAAATTGTGAAACCATAATAAAGGAGCAAAAACGTGAGGTTGAGGTTACAGTTTTTTTAGCAACCATGGACAATTACTGCTACATCTACTGTAGCTTCATACCCGCTTGACAAGAGCTTTCCTGTTGACTGTAATAATAATAACCGTGTGGAGGTTTGTAATAACAATGTGGGAGGGAGAAAGGAAACGGTACTGATGAAGATTTGATTGTTTTCTGCATCGTTTCCGTTGCCACTTACACTTGTAGTAGTAGCGTTATTACTACCCACCAGTTCCGATTATGCCTACGTTCTACATGTTTTATGGCGTTCGCAGAATTCGCATGTGAGCGAGCGGATGTTCTGTTATTTTACCTCTTCCTTACCTAAGGACTACGGATGTACCGTACCAAATAAAGTCAAATCTAACTGAACATAAACACTGTAGCATCGTATAGTATCAAGTTCCGTTTCAAATGAAACTAACCTTTTTTGACGGAAACTTTTGTTGGGAGTCACCTAAGAAATTAAACGCTCTCTTTATCTGATTTTATATCTCAGGAATCTCATCTCGTCCACACCCACTCCAAACTGTCCTTTTGACCTCTCTCTCCTTTGCTGACACGTGTTACACTACGTAGTTATGTGTAGCAAAGATTACGATTACGGAAAAAAACGTCGTTTTTCCTGACTACTCATAACTGAAAGAACCAATTTTCACTCTGAAATATATTATGCGCGAGCAGTTCTTTGCTGATCGTCAAAATACGTTCCCTTTTGCTGTGGTTGAAGCAAATTGATTAATAATTTATTTCTTTGTGCAATCTTCACATTTTGCTGTCTCCATTCCAAACACACAACCTCATGGTGGCTTGATAACCTCATTTGCAAAGGCGGCACATAATACAGTGAAATGAAATTATTTGTACTTTGTTCTTTCTGATTTCTGAAATATATTACGCACGAGCAGTTCTTTGCTGATCGTCAAAAAACGTTCCCTTTTGCTGTAGTTGAAGCAAATTGATTAATAATTTATTTCTTTGTGCAATCTTCACATTTTGCTGTCTCCATTCCAAACACACAACCTCATGGTGGCTTGATAAACTCATTTGCAAAGGCAATACAGTGAAATACAGCACATAATACAGTGAAATGAAATTATTTGTACTTTGTTCTTTCTGATTCTGCTTAAGAATTCAGCAAGCAAAGCAGAGAAAAGGTCATTTGTATTTACACTTTGTATGTTTTCTCCTTGTGTGCAGACTATACAATTTTAAATATACTGTGTGGCCTTTTTAGCTTTCTTGTTAGGTATCATGTACTTTTGTAGGTAGTTAAAAGCAGATCAATGCAGCAGAATGCGGTTCGAATAGTAACTTATTGTCCCTCACATCAGACTTGAATAAAGAAGACACTTCTCTCTTGTCTCCAAGCGAAAGCTGTAAGATTTGTCTTGACATTTCATCACACTGTGGTGGCAGATGAAAGCCGTCAACAAATATCCAATTTGCATAGTTATTTAAACCGACCGTGCCCAACGACCCCATTCAAGCATTAACAATTTCCTCCGTTGATCAGTATGTGCGTATAGAATTGAAGATGGACCAGGTCCTACCACTCACAACAACTTTTGTTATCAACAATGCAGATCTCAACTCTCACAGTCAATGACTTTTCTCATCATGAACCTACCCAATGTTTACTTTTGAAAATAAACAACTTAACTATTCCTACTGCTTCAAAATACTGATGATGCACACGTACTGCAAATCAATTGTGGCTCAATTAGTTTAAATAACCTAAGCAAAATCTATCTAGTTAAGAACAGGTGGACCAAACGAAGTGATCATTGTAAGATTCTGCTTAGCTACTATAACAGTCCAGAATTCCTCAGACAAACAATATTGCTAGAAGTTTAACGAACAGTTCTTTGTGTTGTTTGTTAAACCCCGGTTTAAGCTAAGATGGGAATTTCATATGCTTTTCAAAGTAATTGGTAACCACATGACATTGATGTTGTGGCAATTTGATCTGGTACTATCTAATTAGTTTGTCATTTGGCAAAAATACCAGTTAAAATGGGATCTATAGAGAAACGCGGTGAAAATTCAGAATGAAAGCACTGTCCAACTTTACCCTGCGTAACATACCGAACTGTCTTGAGCCCTTTTCTTGATTATTTATAAGTGAGGTTTTATTCATGCTGGAAATTCTCGGAAGGCGCAATTCTAACCGTCACCGCACTAAATGGTTAATGGTCATGTCATCCTAAATTATTGCATGAATGCAATCCATCTCACAAGTGCATCCAATGGTACGTATCAAAAACCGCAACAATCTGCTCTGGACAAAGTTGTCTCGAGTATTTCTCACACTCAATTGTACCCTTCCTTCAGCGAGAAATGCGAAACAGCTAAACACATTTTCTTTACGATGATCATTTTCATGAATAAAGGGTATGAACAGTTAAAACAAGTATCTCGTGTTGCCTCCCTCTTGAACTCACGTTCCTTCTCATGCTGCACTGTGTGTAAAAAACAAGGAAACATTTTGGTTTTTCCTCTCGGCTTCTCGTATTAAAGTGGAAGGGTGACAAAAATGAAATTTATGGTTCATGAACTCGTGGTCATGGACGGAACAGTCTGAAGAAAGTCTTAGTTTGAGTAGATGCTATTACTGGGATGAGCACAAAGAAACGAAGTGGAAATGAAAAGTGTTATAAATGGAAAGAAATAGGAAACGATGCACGCAAGAAAACAAGCCAACAAGAAAACTGCATACCAAATACTGTGGATGAGGAAGGGAGAGTGGAGGACCATGAACGAACAATGTGAGTTTCTGTCCCTAAGTGTGTAACACAGAAAACGGTGGCTGGAGAAGTACCATAAAGAGACGGAACGTGGAAAAACTTCGATACCCCAAACGCATTAAAGGACACACGACACACACATAACTCATACCAGAGACTCTCTATGAATTCTTAACCAGCTCGTCTGAATTCTCATCGCCACTGCCATCAACATAAATATACATGCACAACAACCCATAAGAAAATACAAGACATATAAATACAGAAAAGACCATGTGGAGCATCATCATCGTCGTGATCATGTTCAACGAGACTGTCATTATCTCCACCATCACTTCCATCGAGCATTAAACAGGGAAAGAGTCGCTTTATGAAATGAGATAAAATTCCATTCATTTCTCCATTTCTTCTATCTCTCTTTTTATACTTTTTAAGGCTACTCTAAACAAAATGAAGCGAAATTTTGGTTTCGTTCGGAGGAACTGATATAAAGGCGGCTGAGTAAAGAAAACCCTGTTCGCTCAGACAAGTATCAAAGTCGGATGTTGACAACATTTAATCTTTACGATCTTAACGGAGAAGAGAACGAACCAAGATGCAGTGAAAACTTTCTCATTAACGATGATAATAATAACAGCAGCAGCAAAAACAATGTCCTCCTCGCAAAACTTTTTCATTCGTCACGTCCTTTTATTGCAATAGTTGTGCTCCGTTCCCATTAAGTTCTAACACATGGAGGAGAACCGAGGTGGAGATAACGAAATGAGCTTTTTACCTCTGATCTATTTTCTCAGTAACAGTAACTGAAGTGGTGGATTGAACCGTTTCATTATGACTTCTATTGTTATTCTTATATTAGGATTGTATTAACATCAAACATAACCGTACTCACGTTCACTTGTACTTTTTATTACAACAATAATACTAAAAATCTGACTACATCAGGGAGTATGAAGTTGGAGAAACTTCACGTCCACGTTTCATATTATTCTTATGACGTTTGTTGTCTGTGATGGTGTAATATGGGCCTGGATCATAGATGTGTATCTGTAGCGTGGTTGCAATGAAAATGCTATTTTACTGCATTTCATGATGTGTAAAGTGCATCAAGGAACATTCATAATAAAAGAGTTCTATTCATTTCCGGGCGAATGGAATAAAGTTTCAAATAATGGAAGAAACCAGCGGGCAATGTATTCAACCACATACAAGATGAACAATGGTTGTAAGTCACTTGGTGTGATGTGATGACTTTCATTCTTCCAGTTATTGTATGATGCTGATAATAATTATATAATACGGTGCCAGCAAGGGCAAAGAATTCATTATCAGATAGATACACAGAAATCCCCATCGTATAAAAATTCCAGCTCTATTTTTTCCACGAAAATAAAAATTCCCTCTCCCCAGAAAAACTAATTCGGTGTCGTGATGATATCCCTCTCCTTTCGAAATTTAAAACATGGTTACAACTCTAACTAGCTCATTTACATATGCACTGCCACATAGGCATTTTATAATATTGCTCGCATCGGTGAAGGAGGTAAAGGGATTATGGAAGAAAAATGATATTTCTCCTTCCACAAAGACTCACACCGTAATCGTACGTAATGTATTTCCTCGGCGAAAAACAATAAGGGAGGACGCTCGTAACCACTTCGAGTCCTTTCTCCTCGTCTAATCTCTATCTTCTTACACATGCATCATAACGTAACGATGGCGGTTATAGCCAGATGAAAATTCCTACTTTCAAAGTATCCACGATATTGAAAGGGAGGCACATCCAATTTACTTGTAATAATATGATGCAGTGGAAAGGCAGATATAATTTCATGCATGCATATGTATATGAGTGGCGCTGACTGTTTCAGGGGAAGCGAAGAAGTGAGAGCTTTTTTCATGGTGATGAAATTTCCTGGTATCATTATTAAGAGAAAATCTCTCATGAAAAGCCAAAGTATTTTCTGCTCGGAAGCCGTTACGCACATCCGTTTTCAAGGGAAAAGTGTAATATCCAATACAGTCAGACACAGACCGCATCAACTTTGAGAACATTTCCATAAAACGTCGTGAAGACGTACGATGCGGTGAGGAAAAAGAAGCTTTCCAGTTATTACACTGTATTATACAATGTACAATGTACCACGTGCATTCTGACGGTTATGGTTGTGCACGCACAACATTCAACACAAAGTTGTGCGTGCATAAGGCATCAAAAAGGAAAAACGTTGAGCTCTTCTAATAATCTGCGTACCTCTTTCTTTACTTCTTTCACTTTTTTGAAACTTTTTTTTTTACTTCTTCCGGAATTCGGAATTCTAGGGCTTTCTTGGAAGCATGGAAAAGTAAAAATTTAATTCCGGCATGTAGAAAAATGATGATGATGGAACGAGTCTTTTTTCCTGTTGGATATCTTCATTTGAAACATTATGTTTGTATGACGAGCTGTACTGCATTTTTACTGAGAAAAAAGTGAGTGAGAAACGGGAAGAAAAGTTGTATGCAATGGAAGAAGTCATGATTACGATTACCGACGCTTTTTTTCTTTCCAATGCAGAGTCAGGGAAGCCTCGTGGGTTCATGTGTTACCACATATCCCTCTGGCTGCCAATTCTCAATTCTGGGCAAAATATTTTGCCTCGTTTTCAAATGACTTGATGTTTAATATTGCTTGCTGTTGCAATGCAAAGTTCAGTTCAAGGAAGAAGAGTTCAAGAAACGTTTTCCACAATGGTGATGGCGACGACGATGATAATATTATTTCGGATGAACGGGTAGTTTTTCCGTGGTGGTGAGTGGAGTGAGTCTGAAGGGCCGCGGCACGGCCCACAATGTTCGAGTTTCACGTAGAGGAGTGTTTGGAACACATTCTGCATTTGTATTACGTGATTGTGTACAGTGAGCTCAGTTTCACACACTCCTCTACGTCAATGTTAGATGAACTTGCTTTCCCTGGGCATATTTTATTAACGTGAGAGTAAAATATTTTGGACATGTAGTCTGAGATGTGATGTTCCATGGATGCATCCATGAATGCGTCTTTTTCCTCTCTTTTCACTTTCACACGGTGGCTCAAGGAGACTACTGAGGGAAAGGGGAGGTAAACGGCAAGTGAAAAGGTAACCATAACCAGACATGGAAACTGAACTGCTGTTGAGCGGTACTAGAAAATTGTGTGTACATTTCTTTCACTCAGCCAGTTTATGCATCTCTTATCATTATCATCCATTCAAGAAAACGGCGCAATGTTAAGCATATCTATAACAATAATATTCAATGAGGAAGCCCATCAAGTGCAACTGATTGTGCGGCTACACTTTTATACTTTGCCAGAGCTCGTTTTCATTGCAGAGAGATGAGGTTACCTACCTACTCGTTAAAAGTGGAAACATTATGTATTCGCTTCTTTCACCAAATCTTTTTTACGAATGTGAATGTGAAGAGCAACCTTTTTCCTTGACACTTTCACATTTATCCTCTTACTTCACTTTCACATACTCCACTCTCACGCTCAGTGGCTTTTATGTTTGAGTATGTTGACTGTGTAAAACGATCCAAGCCCTTCGTCTGTTTGATCTCATCTCCTACCTTTGCTCCGACAACGAACAATGCAGGCTGCTGTATCTTTTTCCCTGTTCCACTTTATGATAATTTCCTGGAGCATTAAATGTACGACATTTTGTCTTTGACAAGCAGTTTTCTAGAATCAGCTCTTTTTATTCGAAATGGAAAATACATATACCAACCAAGTAAGAACGGTTTTTATTTTTTCATTTTCCACAATCAAGTAGACTACCTATCTACGTAAGCTTGAGTTGTTTGATATTTTTCTGTTGAGAAAATTGAGATTTTGTTGTTATAAATTGGGAGCGCCACCGAAAGCGCCGAACTTATTATTATGTACTTTTTTCTGCTGCATCTGCATATGAAGCGTACTTCAATTCAGACGAAGTGTATGTCAGCAACAAGAGCTGTGAAGGAAATGGAAAGCAATGTCATGAATTTGTGAGAAAAGTGAAAGCTCAATAAATTGTGGACGAGTGGGACTACATATGTTCACTAACACTAATAATCATAATAATAATAATAATAAGGAACTTTAGAGTTCTTCTATTCAAGGCTGTAGAAAATATTTTATTTCTTCCAACATGCACCAATTCCACCATTCCTACAATTTACTACATAACATTCAAGCGTTCTGATGTTTACTGCAAAATATAAACCCTGCAAGAATGTAACTACCAGCAGAAGATATTTGGAAACTATTGTCTCAAACCATGATACAATATGTAATGTATGACCAATATCTATGTAACGACGTTACGGTGGTGGGTTATCCGCTGTCACAAAAAAATTCAGAATTCCATCCCGTTGCTTGTTTGATTCATAGTAAGAAAAATGAGAAGACGCACGGATGGTTTCACGGACGGGCAGACTCAAGCAGTGGCACACGTTTCAACTTTCTTTGGTACATAATAAATGTAGAAAAAGAGAGCTTGAAAATTGCTGAGCTTTCAAGGATATATCACGTTCAAACTTTCTAACTTAACTGCTCTCCCTGAGCCCGCCTAGGACTTTATGTACATTTTGTAGAAATATATGTTTATGTGTGTGTCGTCTTATGCATGGAATACTTCCTACGGTTCTTGTTCTTACAATCGCAGCACATTCAATTGGAAAAAGTGAAGTAAACCTCACTTGGTTGGTAACAGACAACTCAAGTAAACGAAGGACACCCGTAGACTCCAACTACAACAGTACACGTATGCTGGAGAAGCATAAAAGGCACAACTTGAAACTTTCTTTTCTTAACTAAGAATCCGAAAATTATTACAAGAAGAAGAAGAGAAAAAAGGGAAAAGGAAAGAAAGTTTTAGATTTTCCCTTCCTGTGCGTTTTCCTTTGAGTGCACTAGAGAGAAAGTCCAGCTGAAGAAATAGAACATTTTTAAGGGTAGAACGCAACTTGTGTTGGGCTCGAGTTTTTTCCTTCCCAGACGTGGTGAATTCGAATGAATGTAGTAATGTAATAGGTACATCATTTGCAAGCATTTTATTATATGTATAAGAAAAAAAGAAGCGTGCAAGTATAAAAGAAGAATGGCGTGTGTTATGTTATCCTGCCAGTGGCAAGTCCACAATTGCTGCTGGCTATATAACATAAGTGAACTTTTCGAACGTGAAGGAAAAACTGCGGCTCGATGACTATTTTCTTTATTGTTGGGTCCACGGAATGAAAAAAGTAATACTTTAAGTCAGTCAATCAGCGATCCAACCTCCGGCTCACTTCCGTTTGCTTTCAGCCAATCTATCTGAGAATCGATCTTGTTATAGCTTTAGCTAAGATATGTTTTATAAGCGGATGGCTAGCTTAACTATTTACAGACTGGCTTTGCTTTGGCTCTCCATGGTCCACATGTATTTATTTCAGTTTATGCCACTGTAAACACCATGAGATGCCTCTTTTTTGTCACGAGCTAAAATTTCTTTAATACGTTTTGTTCCTGCTAGCGTTGAGAAGAAATGTAAAAATTTCTGTCGTTTCATCCTATTTACGCGTATTGTACTTATTTATTTAGCTCGTTTCTCTACGTAAAAAATTGTAGCAAGGAATAGCGAAGGTCTTCACAAAAAGTGAGTGCCTAAACCTAACAATTCGAAAGCAGGTAAATGGCTCATGATGAGGATGACGATGGTGATGATGACGAAGAAATGTAGGAGTTTTCTGATGGCAAAAAATTTCTTTAGAAAATTTCATCCGTTTAGGAACTTTCTTTCTTTTTTCTTTCTCTCTGGAGAAAGAGAAGACGAGGAGAGAAATAGTGTTGAATTACCAATGGATGGAGAATAAATGTGTAAATGCTTCGATGAATAGATGAAAAGGATTTCCTATAGATTGGAGTTGAGCAGGGGGTAAACTACTTGAAAGCCGTGCTTTCTTTTCAAAGCATAAACATAGTGCTTATACATTTTTGTAGGCACTGGGGCATACAGACTTTCTTTCTTGTCAAGCTCCAATTGAAACTTTTTAAACTCCTTGTTACTAGCTCTGCTCTCTCTCAAATTTTACTTTTCAAGTAATTGCTCATTTTTCCTTTTCAATTCCCATCTAAAGTGAATTCAAAACGGAAAAAAATCTTATAAATCCTATAAAATTTTCCTCGTCTTGTATGCTTAATGGATACTGTGATTATGCGCGTTGTGTACTTTTCCCGAAATTTCCTGACTCTTGACTCTGTTGCAAATTAAGCACGTGCTCAAAGCCAAACTCATAGAAAGGGCACACAAAAAGCTTTCGCAAGTACTTTTCAACGAAATACAAATTTAGATGAATTCATAAAAATAAGCATTTCATTTCATGGAGCAAGCAACTTTCCATCGATTTGCATATCATTAAATTGGTACGAACTGGTGAAAGTTCAGCTCTGGGATGTTGAAAGCTCGGGGAGGTAAACTCATACAAATTTGTTGAAAATCAACAACTCGAATTAAATTGTTTGAAGTTGTTTTTCCGTAAATCCTGACTTCAATAGAAGAAGAGTCTCCAATCTCTCTCCATGAAGTTTGCAATGTGAAAACGGTTTTTAAAAAGCCCATTCACGTACATACAATGCAGAACTCTTTTATATGAGTTTTGCATACTTGAAGAACAACAAAAATTTGATGTCGCGTTTAGAAGCGTAGGCTCAAGTGTACTAGGTAATAAGAGTCTTTTCAATTGACTTTTGACAGTTTTCTAACAGAATTTTCCAACTTGACGAAAAAGTTGAGCCTGAAATGTGTTGAAAGAGCATTGAGGTTCAGGTTCACCCAGTGTGTAGCTCAATCGACTATAGACGCATGTAGAGGCAGGAGTTGGCCTTTTCCCCCAAGTTTTAAATTAAGCAGTGATTTAGATTTAAAATTTCACACAATGTAGTACTACAGGCTTCCTTCTTGCAATGTAATAACGTTCTACTTCCTACCAGGCATCAATTACGTCAAGTTGTTGCTTTTTCTACTCAGCCCGTCTCAGCTCTTGGATATTCTGTTTGTACTTTGTGCATGCCGTGCATGTACCATTAGTCATCCATTTTAAAGCTGTCAGCTTGTATGCACGCATTGACACTCGGTGCGAGAAAGCCATTACTCTCGTCTTTTCAAATGAAATGCTGCTGATAACCGTTAATGATTGAACAAGGGTACAGAGTACAGAAGCTGCATTCAAGGCTACTGCATTTATTATCACAATTCATAAATATTCTACTACTCTCTTTCATTTATTTCATTTTACACATTTTCTTCCATGCAGCAATACAAGGCAGGCCACACCAACATAATTACAAAGTATGACAATAGAAAGCTTAATTTAAACTTGTTGATTTCAAAGTGCATCAACCGTAAACCTGGTTGTACAATAGACATGAAAAGTAATTGGCATTCAACATGCGATATAATGTTGAATCACTATCATCACATAACAGTTGGTTTGCTACGAATGAACGAATGGATGAATAAATAAAAATGTGAATAATAAAAAATACCTCTCCCATCATCAAGTGTTTCATGCAAATTCATTGTGAATAACTCCAACTGGGTTCTGTCTATGTCTATACAAAAAAGGCAATAAAGAAAATTCTAACTTGTTAAGGCTCTTTATCAACTCTAATTGTTTGATGTCAGTGGACTACAAGCTGCTTTGGTACAATACAGCATAACTTCAATAAATATTTTATTGACTGTATTCTCCTTGCCTCTTTGTTACTGCCCTTTTATACTCTGTTGCAAAGCTTGAAAGGCGTACAGGATCAGGGTTACGTACAACATGACGCTCAGTTTTACACTTCCTCAATAATGCTCATAAATTGGCTCAAAAGCAATATTGGCATTCACTTATGCAGTTATATGCTTTAGTTCCGTAACAATACAGAAAAAGTGTTCGGCCAAGTGATTCATAAAATGCAAACGAGAGTCTTTCTATACTTTTACTGTAGCTTCATTGAGTTTTCTTTGAAAAATGCCTTTGGGTTACGTTGAGAGTTCGGAGGCTGTTCTTCAGTCGGCAGTACATCACATCTTCACTGAACGATTCTCACGGAAAAAGAGGAAGCTGTGTTGTTCGTTGGTTCATGTCCTCTTTTCCATTCTTTAGAAATGCATATCCATTAAATTTTATCGTCAGCCAGAATTGACAATCAATTATTCCAGGTATTTGAACATGAAAGCAGTATTGGTGGAGATGCCCATTTTTCTTCTTTTACGGCCAAAAGCATCTTGTTTCGTTGCAGATTTATGACTTGATCGTCGGAACACTTTTGGTGAGACTGGAATGGTGTGCACACTACATAATACATACATACAACTCGGTGTATTATGGTTTCACGCTATTTAACTTGTATTCTTGTGTTGGTTTCCACATTTCCGAGCTCCTATGACAGAAACCAAACGACATCAGTGTGGCACACTTGTTTTCTTGTTAAGGTTCCGAAAATCCTTGTTGTTGCGGCTGTGGCTTTCTGTAGACGAATTACTTTATCTCCAAATAATACAAAAGAATGTGCTTTGTTTGGGGTGCCCATCTGTTTGTAAACACTGTGAAATATTTATAGACAAAATGTGTCTTTTCATGTAGTGTCCACATGTTCGCATGGAATGAACCGTGTCATTGCAATTTATTTATTTAGGTTGTAGTCACACCACTTTTTAAAACATGGGCTTCCGTTCTTCTCGGGTCTCTAGATTTTTATAGCCATAAAGCCATATAAAAGTCGACGTCTATTGCTGCTTCAGTTATTACTGGAGAAGCCAATTACCTAAATTACACATTTACAGAAATTTGTAATACGTAATAATGCCAAAGACAAACTGTAAAAGTAAACCAGCTACTGCCTTCTGGTGGATTCTGGCTCCATAGAATGTATGACTTGAGTACAACTTGATCCCTCACCTGACCTTCTGACCAAAATGCTATTTTAAGTAGTATATAAAGGGAAAGTGGCACAGTTTTATCAGAGTAAGTGTCTTACGGCTACG